>JACEIK010004308.1:100062-129671 GCA_018107945.1 Datura stramonium
GGCATTGTCGGACAGTGAGGTGGCCACCACCCTAAAAACGGCCACCGCCCAAAACCTTTATATTTTAAGTTGTGTGTTATGAAATTATTTTCAGCATTTCCAGATATGAGGTGCTTTCTTACTCTATGAAATCCTCTCTCTTTTCTAGAAGCAAAGCCTAACAAACCAAGAGGAATCCCTCAAGAAAATACCATCAAAACTCAAGCAAAAGTCCATGGAAGTGAAGGCACTTTGTGGTGAAGTTGTTGCTGCCTTGTAGCTGCCTTTTTGGCAGTGTTTTTGTTGTGACTTGCTACATTTCTGAAGCATTTCTAAGCCACATATATTCTCCCTCTTGGAAGGGATTATACACAAGTATAAAAGGTCAGGATTCTACTACTAAACTTGATTGAATTCATAAGCAGAAAGCTAGAAGTTAAAGGTGTATTTTGTATGTTTGTGAACTGCTTCTATTGAGTTTTAGACAGATAGGTTGCTGCCTTTTTTGACAATAAGTTGAGGTCAATTACTCTTATTTTTAACCAAGAACAATCCCCCAGAAAAAGGTAAGGATTTTGCCCCTTTTAAACCTCTCAAATTGCAAAGCAAAAAGCTGGAAATTGGCAGCTAAGTGAGCTGCCGATGGACTATTTGTGAGCTGAATTTTTCTCGTTTTCGTTAGGATTTTAGGTTGTTTATTTTGATGAAATTGTACCTCATATTGAGGGGAAGAATTAAATAAAAACTAAGGTAAAATTTCCTCTTATTTCTCCCTAAAAAATTAGTAAAAACTAGTTGAGAAAATGACTAAATGTTGTTGATGTTGCTGTGTGTTGTTGTTGGTATTGTGACTGCCTCTGGTTAGTTATTTTGGGATGCATTTTGTGCTACAAATTAATCTTGTTGTTGGCCTATAAAACCATTGGATTAATAAGGTTGAAGGCTTATCATTGACATAGAAAATCAGCTAAACAAAAGTTCATCGGAGAAAGGTATGTAAGGTGCCCCGTCCATCGTTCTTTTAAGCACTATTCGTGCATTGTGAATTGAATGAGCCAACAAACTCTTTACAAGTCTTAAGGAATTATTTTAAGATTAATTTAATCTTTAAAGTTTCATGTTTTATTTATTTTAAATGTTAATATTATGCCTAGACAAAGTGAGACATCTAAAGTGTGATATTGTGTTAATTGTTGTCGTAGTTGTACATCTTGTTGGAGACCCCTCACCGTGGGCATTTTTAGCTGGTCCTTACTGTCTATATATATGTGTGTGTGTTTATGTTATATTTAATGTGTTTAAAGGTCTGGTTGCTAACTGAAATTGGTGAAAGAGCCAAGACGATGACGCGTATACGATTTTAAGCCAAGTAAAGACGTCGTAAGCTATTAAGGGTAAATGAGTTTATTGAATTAGGATTTCCTGGTTATGGTTGTCCTTTATCTTATATGTATGTTATGAAATATTCTAGGCCAAGGGGAGATTTCATAATCCCTTTCCCTTAAGCCAAACGACAAGCTATTGAATCTTCGAGCTCTAATGTCCCTTGAACACGACCTACAAATCTTGTTGAAACTCTTAGGTCATCCATAGTTCCTTATGATTTAAACAAGTTTTGAATGCATACATTTTAGTTCTATTTTCTAGCTTTACATGTTATATATGCTCATTTGCAGTTATGAATTATGAAGAAGGCTTATGCAGGCCACATATTTAATATTAGTAATTTCTATGCTAAACATGTTAAATTAGTCCCCTATAAGCCATATCAGGTCCATCTATGATTTTGTTTAAGATTTATCAATTTTACCCAGTATGATACACCAGCTAGAGGTATTTTTATTTTACTCCGGTGTGGTACACCGGCTGGACGGATTTTACCCTTATGTGGTACACCAGCTGGAGGCATTTTTATTTTTAACCTGATATGGTACACTGGTTGGACGAATTTTATTTGGGTTTTATGGTCAGCTGGCCTCTGGCATTTCAGTTATAGTTTTTGTTGTGCATTAGATGATTACATTTACACTTTAATATTGAGTTATTGTTAGGTTTCGATTTTCAAGATTTCGAGCAGTTACTATTCCTTATATTTGGCTCAGTTATCATTGTTATCTTATATGTTTATAGTTTTAAGCCTTACATACCAGTACATTTTATTTGTACTAACATCCCTTCATCTGGGGAACTTTCCTGCAATCATGCTGTAGGTACAGGCTGAGGCTCAGATCATCAGACGCAGTAGGAGCCAGATTTCAGCGGAATAGTCGTATGCTCCTCTCTTCCAGGAGCCATGTCCTAGTTTTGACTATTTTGAGTTTTGTGTACAGTATGGATAGCCGGGGCCCTGTCCCGTGCATTTCAGTTTTTTTACTCTGTAGAGGCTGATGTGGACTAGTTTGTATAGTAGTTTTGGTTGTGTAGTCGTGTTGTTTTTCCATTTCTTTGTTTAGCTTTATTATAGCCTTGTCGGCTTTTCACGTTGCATATTAATTATTATCGATAAATTATGGGTCTAATATTTATCTTGGTTGGTTGTGACAGGTGGCTTGGTCAGCCTTAGTGTTACATTTATAGATGCTATATAGCTGTCTTCTCGATCAATTATGAGTTGAGTACCAATTGCGCTTTACCCCAATTTTAGGGTGTGACAAGGAATTTGATGAAGAGATGAAGTTTTGAGAGAGTGTTCTTGAGAAAAAGGGGGCGTGTAGCGCGACTTTCATAATAATGAGCTGAAAAATTAGGTCTAGGCCTTTTAAAGTACTCCCATGGTTTGGAATTTACGTTTTAGCCCTAAAAAGTTTCACCTGGAACACCCTCTCCGTGACGCGGTGCTCACTACGCCTTCACTGTTGCGCATCACGGAGCTCACTGCTTTGCCTCGCTTGCACGTTGTGCCTCTGGATACGGTGTCTCACTTGTGCGTCGCAGAAGACCGTGCGACGCTTGTGCCTGCGCCTCGCGCCAGGCCTTGTGCTGCTCGGCCTGCTCGATGCTATCTGTGCTTGTCTAGCAGTTTTGCACCCCATTTTCAATGTTCATGCTCAAGTTTTGTTGAAAATCATGGCATATCACCTGCACACTCTAACAAACACATGAAAATAAAAAATTTATCTTGGGTTGCCTCCCAAGTAGTGCCTGATTTAATGTCACATCATGACGCAGGTATCTTGATTACTCAGTCTTCATCAAGATACTTGTTGGGACCGTGTGTGACCGCTTTTTTTACCATGAAAACCTATGCCACGCCATAAAAAGAAAACAAAAACGTAAAATAGGAAATAAAGACTAAAAGTTAAATACAAGCAATTAATCTAATCCCAATTCTTATTCCCCGACAACAACTCCACATTTTGATAACACTCAAACTCAGACTTCTTGACAAAGAATGAAGCAGACGTTGTCAATAAAGAACCCAACAAATGTTGGGGTCGATCCCATAGGGAATAAGTACGAATATAGAAGAATACTAGTATTTAAACTTTTAAGTCAATTATCTCCTAAAGGGGGGAATTCGTAAAAGTAACAAGTAATATTGTTGAGAAAGTGGATGTTGATTCCAAATTAATGCAATTAACTGTGTTCCCCATGGGTTCATAACTACTTCGTATTTTACACTTATGATCTATCCCAATACTTTACTTAAATAACTAATAACTAGGATTCATCCAAATGACTGGTTCGTCCCTATTGGATGACTATACTCAATTACCTGGTTAGGTCTCATGAGCGATTTTAATTTAACCATTATCAATTTGTCCCAACTATCCTGTGACTACAACTCAAGTTAATATAATAATCATAAAAATCAAGGCTTTGTTGTAATTCTATTTTCCTAATATCTACCTCTCTAAGCTCAAGCAAGTAGAGAATTTAGGCAAGTCCTATGTTGTGCACCGTTAAGAAACGTATAAGATGAAATGAATACAATACAAGCGTTTAGTATTGGTTTAGAATCACGTCATGCAAACCCTAGTTCGTTAATTCACCATAGTTCCCACAACCCTAGTTATAGAAGTTTTAGCCTATCATGTTTATAAGTAAATTAATAGCATTCATAGACAAAAGCATAAATTAATACTTACAATGATGAGAGGAAGAAACTAACTTGATTATTGCAAAAATAAGGAAGAACAATTCAACAACAAGTGTTTCAATGTATTTCTAACTCTCAATTCTAAGTTGTAAGTTATCTCAAAGTTCTCCAAAAATTCACTCTAAAATTGTGCACACCTCATTACATAAAAATAAAAGGTATTTATAATATTAGATGTATGTCTTCTTTGTTCCTTCACGAATTTGATTTGGGACTTGTAGCTCCTTTTCCTAGTTGAAATTGGATAGACTTGCTGGCATCCGGACAAGGCTGGCGTGCCTCGTAGGGCATCACGCAGAACTAGGGCTGCGTGCATGGCTGGTTGTGTAGGCAGGTAGGCGCCTCATGCCACTCATCGTGCAACAGTGCTTGCGCATCGTGCTGCTGGTTGCGCATCGGTGCCAGTGCACTGTTTTGGCCTTGTTCTTGCTTTGCTCATTCCATCTTCTTTATATTTATTCCAAAAGCCTCAAATTCACCCAAATTCATCACTTTTAGCCCTGAAAACATCTAATCATGTGTGTTAGCTCTTTTCACAAATGTATAACATAAACACATGCAAACACACAAAATTTGTTCTCAAAACATAGTAAAGTATGGGAAAAATATGGCTAAGAAGTGCGTAAATACACCCTTCATCACCACCCCACACTTAAACTATTGTTCTTCCTCGAACAATCTACTACTTCCCCTCTCAAATTTTGGCACAAAATTCATCCTATGAATAGGTCTACTTGCACTTAGGATCATGAGACAAACCAATAAAGCCCCAACACTTCACTCACATGCATATAGGATCAATATTAAATACCAAAGTTTGAAATCACTTAACTTTTGAAAACTAACTCATCAAGACATATTTTGGGCCAACATGAATCATATGTATTTTAGTAATTAAGATATAACAAAGTCTTACCCTTTTTCCCCGCACAATTTGGATAGATGCCCTTTCACACACAAGATATATAACAATATTAACTTGGGCATAAATGAAATAATTTCCGCTCACTCTCCCAAAGAACTCAACATGCATGGAAAAGAAGACCCATAGACTTGCCCTTAGTGTAAATACTCCACTAATATAGAGTACTGAATCAAGGATCAATTAGGACTTATATTGGTTGTAATGTAGGCTAAGGTATGGGTGGGAACTATTTGGCCAAGATAGTGACTATTCTCCCTAAGCACTTTAATACTTCACAACACTTTGATTGTTAGCACATTATTCAATTTTCCATTTTTCTCCTTATACCTCCTTTTATTTTTTAATTTACAATTTAGGTTACTAGTGGGATTTTTTTTCCTTTTTCAACATTGAGCTCATTCACACATTTTTTTTCAAAGCTCTTTCTTCTTTTTGTTTTCCCACTAACATCACCCTCCTTGTTTAGAAAATTTCGCCCTTTTCTTTTCTTCTAATTTCCACTCTTTTTTGGCTTTTCCCTTCACTTATCCAATTATGCTCCTTCATGTAAAATTTTCAATTAAAGTGCTTTAGGAGTCATTTGGATCAAATAAAAGTCAATAGAACAAAAAGGGAATTAAGTTGTTAATATGGCTATCAAAAAAATAGGCTAAGACTCAAAATGGCTAACTAAGACAATTACACAAAGGTAGGTAAAATAGGCTTAAAAAAACAAGGCTATCAAAGAAATACCTTTATTATTTCCTAAATCCATCATTCTTATTTCGCTTTGCACACACACCAGGCAAGTTCTAGACATCAATTTGCAAGCATGGTGTATATCAAAAAAATCTCTTACACATTGGCACAAAATGGTTTAAAAATGATAATCAAGATCACATAAACTAATATATCCATATTGTATGCATAACATAATTAAGCCCACATTTTCTTTTCAAGCACAAGAGTCAAGTTCCAAAATACTAAGTTTTTCTACCTTTTTTTATGTATTTTTGAGTGAATTTTATGAAGTCTCAATGATACTTAAAGTGGAGCACCTAGCATTCGTAAGGTCCAAGTCCTTGTTCTTCCTAATGACTAATTTACCCTTAAGACGATCGTCATCCATCCATCATCGGGCAAAGTCATGATTCAACGACTAAAAAATAAATTAAAAAAATAAAAATCTAGACTCTTCAGTCGGTTTAAGGGACTATCCACCGGAAAAGTACCGAAAAAAAATTGGAGGAACCCAAAATAAAATAAAACTAAGAAAAATAACTACTACAAACCAACAAGCATGCAAGATAAGTCATAAATAAATAAATAAATAAACTAGGCCTACCATGTGCAGATTTAGCAATTATGGCGTGCATGGTAATATGAATTTCACTTTTCCCACCCCAACACTTAATTAGTAACACTGTCCCCAGTGCTAAAACAATAAATCATAAAGTAAAAGAGTGAAAGAAGAACTCCCTGGGCCTCTACTCCTCATCGTCTGTGGGGGCAAGAGAAACTTCCCCCTTCTCAGAATCCTCCTCATTATCATGACTAGACTCTATGTACGAGTCTACTCTTGCCATCTCGTCCTCTGTGGCTACATATCATCAAGGAGCTCCTCGAATTTGGGCCCAACTCTGAAAAGGGCTCGCGAGTGTTCGCTCAGAGGGTAATCCATGTTAAGTTGTTGTAGACTCCTCAGTCACAATATTCATCCTCAGCTGCAGCATTTGCATACCGTACAAGTGGCTCAACATGTTATCAGTTCACACATTTCTCTTATTGAAAGAAAGGACTGGACCGTTTATACCCTCGGGTTCCTTAGTTTTAGTCACATCAATCCCCCTAGGATCATAAGAAGGTCTATAGTCCACCTCCTCGTCCTCAATATCATGCACATGCAAGAATCAGGTCAAGAGACCCCCAAACCCAAAGTTTTGGCCCTTTTCCACCCTTGCTCTCTTCAACACATTATTAATGAGCACCCCCATATTAATTGGCATTCCAGTCATTAGCGCATAAACAAGACACACTCTTTCCCTTGTCACATGGGTGACATGCTTTTTGGGCACTAAACAAGCACAAATAATTTTTAACCAGACACGTGCCTCTCTATTCAGGTGAGCATACGAGAACAAAACATGATACCCAAATTGTTGGTGGCGAGTCCACCTTGCAACAGATAATCAGGACAGGGCGTCAGCAGGGCCGCGAGCTCCAGCNTATTCAGGTGAGCATACGAGAACAAAACATGATACCCAAATTGTTGGTGGCGAGTCCACCTTGCAACAGAGTTAGGGCCACACAAAGTATGTCTAATATCTCTATAGGGTTTTTTTCACAATGTTAACAAAGGGTTGTGGGTCAACATGAGGTGTCCCAAGTAATCTATTCAAAGAAATAGGTAAAAATTGATAATTTTACCCCTAGCTTTGACTTAGTTTGACCTCTCCTTCAACATCCATTTTGCAAGGAACTCCCTCTGCATATTCAAATTATAATCACCCGGAGCATCAAACACAAAACCAAGATCACGAGCATGTAATTATCTACCATGCGAGGGAAAACTAGTGACAAGCAATTTCTATCAATAAACATATCATGTGAGTATTTGGATTCTTTATGCTCTTTGAACAATTTTTTAACTTCTCGCTCTGTAACCGTGCAAAGCCCATATCGCCTTAATGGTTGTGGTGCCATCCTCCCATTCTCATGCTCCTCTTCACTTGTTCTCCTTGATCTTTTTGATCCATGGCTTGAAGAAGCCACACATTTCCCTTCGTTTACTTTTGGTGCCAGTTATGAAGGTTTCACAAGAAAAATGGTATACTTTGTGTTTTTGGTGAAAAAAGGTTGGAGGAATATTAAACCCCGAAATTTTTTTTGGTGATTATTTGATGTTTTTATGCTAGGTTAAGGGAAGTATAGGTTGTACATTGGTCATAGATGACAAGGGAAATGTGTACGAATGAAAAAGCAAAGAGTATGTGAAGTTCATATGTAATGGTCAATTTTAAACTTCATATCTCCCAATATATAATGAATTAGAAGCCCCACGAGCTATCAAATTTAAGGTATTTAAGTCTAGTATTCAGAAAATCAAATCACTCATTAATCGGAGTTCAGAGTAAAAAGTTATAGATATTTTACGGTGGCACTGTTGGACAGTGAGGTGGCCACCGCCCTAAAAACGGCCACTGTCCAACAACCTTTATATTTTAAGTTTTGTGTTATGAAATCATTTTCAACATTTCCAGATATGAGGTGCTTGATTACTCTTTGAAATTCGTTCTCTTTTCCAGCAGCAAAGCCTAATAAACTAAGAGGAATCCCTCAAGAAAACAGCGTCAAAACTAAGCAAAAGTCCATGGAAGTGAAGGCAACTTTGTGGTGAAGTTGTTGCTGCCTTGTAACTACGTTTTTGGCAGTGTTGTTGTGTTGACTTGCTGCGTTTCTGAAGCATTTCTAAGCCACATATATGCTCCCTCTTGTTAGGGATTATGCACAAGTATAAAAGGTGAGGATTCTAATACTAAACTTGCTCGAATTCATGAGTAGAAAGCTAGAAGTTAGATGTATATTTGGTGTGTTTGTGAACTGCATCTATTGTATTTTGGACAGCAAGTTTGCTGCATTGTTTGACAAGAAGTTGAGGTCAATTATTCCTATTTTTAACCAAGAACAACCCCCCATCAAAAGGTAAGGATTTCTCCCCTTTTAAACCTCTCAAATTGCAAAGCGAAAAGCTGAAAATTGGCAGCTAAGTGAGCTGCCGATGGACTGTTTGTGAGCTGAGTTTTTCTCATTTTCCTTAGGCTTTTTGGCTGTTTCTTTTGATGGAATTATAATTCATATTGATGGGAAGAATAAATCATAACTAAGGTAAAATTTCCTCTTATTTCTCCCTCAAAAGTTAGTGAAAACTAGTTGAGAAAATGGCTAAATGTTGTTGATGTTACCGTGTGTTGCTGTTGGTATTGTGACTGCCTTTGGTATGTTATTTTGGACTGCATTTTGTGCTATAGATTAAACTTTTTGTTGTCCTGTAAAAGCACTGGATTAAGGAGGTTGAAGGCTGATCATTGATATAGGAAATCGGCTAAAGAAAAGTTCATCGAAGAAAGGTATGTAAGGCGCCCCGTTCTTCGTTCTTTTAAGCACGATTCGTGCGTTTTGAATTGAATGAGCCAGCAACCTCTTTACAAGTCTTGAGGCAGTATGTTAAGCTTCATTTAAGCTTTAAAGTTTCATGTTTTATTAAGGTTAAATGTTAATATTATGCCTAGCCAAAGTGAGGCATCTAAAGTGTGATATTGTGTTGATTGTTATCGTAGTTTTACATCAGTTGGAGACCCCTCAGCATGGGCATCGAGAGAGAGAGAGAGAGAGAGAGAGAGAGAGAGAGAGAGAGAGATATTAAATGTGTTTAAAGGTCTGGTTTCTAACTGTTATCAATTTGTCCCAAATTTAACTATCCTGCGACCATAGCTCAAGTTAATACAATGATCATAAAAATCAAGGCTTTATTGTATTTCTCTTTTCCTAATCTCTACCTCTCTAGGCTCAAGCAAGTAGAGAATTCGGGCAAGTCCTAACGTTGTGCACCATTAAGAATTGATTAAGATAAAGAGAATACAATACTAGAATTTAGTATTGGTTTAGAATCACATCATGAAAACCTTAGTTCGTTAATTCACCATGGTTCCCACAACCCTAGTTGTGAAAGTTTTAGCCTATCATGTTGATAAGTAAATTAATAGCATTCATATACAAAAACATAAATTAATACTTACAATGATAATATGAAGAAACTCACTTGATTATTAAAAAAATAAGGAAGAACAGTTCAATAATAAGTGTCTTAATGTATTTCTAACTCTCAATTCTAAGTTGTAAGTTATCTCAAAGTTCTCCAAAAATACACTCTAAAATTGTGCACACCTCATTACATAAAAATAAAGGGTATTTATAATAGTAGATTCATGTCTTCTTTGTTCCTTCACAGATTTGATTTGCGACTTGTAGCTCCTTTTCCTAGTTGAAGTTGGATAGTCTTGCTGGCATCTAGACAAGGCTGGCGCGACACGTAGGGAATCACGCAGCACTAGGGCCACATCACATGGCTGGTTGCACAGGCAAGCAGGCGCCTCACGCCTCTTATCGCACAGTAGTGCCTGTGCACCACGTTGCTGGTTATGCAGGGGTACCAATGCACTATTTGGCGTTGTTCTTGCTTTGTTCATTCCATCTTCTTCATATTTGTTCCAAAAGCCTCAAATTCAACCAAATCCATCACTTTTAGCCATGAAAACATCTAATCATGTCTGTTAGCTCTTTTCAAACATACACACACACACACATATACACACACACATATATATAACATAAAAAATGCAAAAACACATAATTTGTTTTCTAAACATAGTAAAGTATGGGAAAAATATGGTTAACAAGTGCATAAATACGCCTTTCATCAATGCACAACTTGAGCACAATTTTCTCTGAAGTTGGGGGGTCTAGTGTGCCATGCCAGCTATCTCGCCAGGCCAATTTTTGTGAACTCTTCTTCCTTCGCACATTGGATCATTTCTGAGTCCTTTTTCCTTGGTTTCCAACTCAAAAAATATAAAAACACTTGTTATCTTACAAGACACACATAAACATGAATTCATGCATTTCATAAGGATTATGATCTAAAAATAAGGTAAAATATGGGTAAAAACATGGCAAATGGGCATAAGAATATGCCCAACATCACTTAGTCACACATGTATTGGCCAAAACTGTGTCAATTAACTCGGTAGTAACCTGCTGGATACTAGAGGAAATGACTGAAAGAAAGAGGCTTCACTAGGAGACCCTTATTGAGGATAGGATTCCAGAATCCTCGAGCTTATAACCTGCAACTAAAATAGGCCACTCCTGGTGGAGATGGAATCAATAAGCTTGTTCTCGTGTCCTAAATTCTGCCTTCGGTAGTTGTGATCCTCATTAGTGGCAACAAAGACAAAGATATCCATGATGCTTCTCTATGTCCGAGGAATTCAAGTATTCAGGTCGTGGCACCCGATGAAGCTGATAGACTCTTTGTAGAGTCTGATATTGTGAAGCAACTTGACTCGTTGAACCAACCTCCAATTATTCCCCCGACACCGTGGCGGCCCAATTTTGGGGTAATCTATATTGATGCTCTAACATTTACATCGACTGAGGCTGATCTGTTCTGGTCTTATACTCTTGATGAATCAGTTGCGACCCCTCAAGAGTATCATAAGAGTTTCCTGGTCGGGACATATCCTACGCTAGTTTGGCATCTTACCCCAAAATTCTTTATCACCTTGGTGGTCCCTGAGAAGAGCCGTCTTCCTTCCAAACTTGTTGGGGTGGCCAACTATTTGAATCCCCTTATCACTACAAAGGATTAAGAAAAGATAGATGTTGTGTCCCTTGAGTGTCTATGCAATAAGGTGACACCGGCTAATATCAAGGTAAGACTGCTCTTCTAGAATTTCTTTATTCCTTTTTGACACATCTCTGAACTTTCCATTTTTTTATTGGAGAGTATTTTAAAATCAAATTAATTGTGGAGCTTGATCATGGAGAAGGCCAAAATAGCAATCGAGTTGATGCTTCTTCGAGAGTGTATCCCAGTTCTGGAGTCCCGGCTGGGACACATAGAGGCCTTGTAAGCTCACCTTGCTTAAGTGGAGCAAGAGAACGAGACATATAGCTAGGAAGATGCTCAGCTGCATGGAAAGGTGCTGGCCTTAAAAAAAGAGAGGTAGGATAGCCCAACAACTCTCCTCAAGTGTGTAGAGAATGTATCATTCTTGGAGGCAAAGGTTGAGAACCTAAAGGCAGCCCCTAAGGACAAAACTGAGGGTGAGTGGTCCGAGACGCGGAGGAGAAAGTAGATAAGAAGTATTCTTTAGAGGCAAAACACAAAAAATTTAGTGTTGCTTCTTTTGCAAAGAACAATATGTACTGAAGAACATCCATTCTACTTAGAGAAAGAGATTGCATACCTCAGAGGAGGTTAGACACAAATGCATGGAGGACCTTGAGAATTGTATTGCCTAGGCTAGAGAGTTGGTAAAGGGATCAGGAGCTTATCTACCTTAGGTACATCCAACTCGTGTTGCCAGTGCCTCTGATTATGAGTCTGGGTCTCTTGAGCCCAAAAATGATCAAGCAACATATAAGGAATATACCTTGGCACCTTCTCTCCTGGCAACTCATGACCTGCCTCCTCTCTTGGCTCTGGGCCAATCAATGCTTTGGCTTCTGAAGCTATAGCTACGTCAGCCCTGTAGATAATCGTTGTTGAAATTTTGGGGACTTCGGCTTCGATGACAACTACTTTAAGCCTAACTTTGTGATCCTTTTTTTCTTTTTGTATAGATTTTAGGGCCGTTGTGCCAATATTGTAAATACTTCAGGATTAAATGTTCCCTTTTTATGAATGAAACTTTTTTCTTCACTTATGCGTTTTTACATTTCTCCAAGAATTTCTTTGCTTCAATGGCTTTAATAAACCAAGTATTATAATATAACCAAATCTTTGCCTTTTTTTTAGATGAGCTTGATGTTTAGTTGTATTTAGGTATTAGGTTGGGGTATATACCTTTCTTCAAGCTGTGTGATAAAAAACTAAGTCATCTAGTTAAGCCTTTATGAGATTATGTTAGTGAATGTATGAGAAGAATTCTGAGATCATATCGACTAGTACCTTTTATGACCGAGAATAAAAACTGTTGCCCCAGCCCGATAGGGGTGAATAAGGATTCGTATGAGAGCCTGCTATACAAATAAGCTACAATATATGCGAGAGTTACAAACATATAAGCAACAGAAAAAATACTAGTGTCAACACATATATGCGATAGTCCCCTAGTTCACCAATATGCAACTGATAACTATATATGTCTAAGAAACCATTGAATATAGAGACCAACTGTAAATTGGTAGGGACAGGGCCCAAAAATACCCAATTATAACATATACATAGAACATGTAACACCCCGGTTAAATTGAGATATAAATTCACACTTCTAAGGTAGGACTAAAAGTACTTAATATGATACTAAGGAAGTGTTTTAAGGTATTTGAGTCACTCTATGATTTTATTTAAGATTGGATATTGATCAAGTTGTAGAACGAAAATTGGCAAGAGTTATCGCAAAATTTCCTTCTTGAGATTTCCTGAAATTTAGATGAAATGTCTTGAAACTTTTCTTCCAATCTATAAGGATTTAGGAGGTGTACGACCTATAAAATTAAATATCTACGAGTCTAGTTTCTAATGCATTAAAACATTCATCAATCCGACTTCAGATTAGAGAGATATTCATGTTTTTGCGAGGCTGTGCAATTAGGCACGTCAAAATGGTCTAAGGCGGTAGAGGACTATAAAAAGCCTCTTGATTAGTTGGTTTCTTTATTTTCTCATTTTATGGAACCTCTTACGTCCATACCCTCTCTCAAGCTCCCCTCTTCATGTCCCATTGATTTTGAGGTGTGAAATCATGTTCCAATATGATGTTGATGTCAGGAAGTGGGGAATCGCCTGTGGCTTGCATTTTAGTGTCTTTTTCGGGCTTTTGGTGGCTGTTCCATGGTGAAGCTTTTGGTAATCCTTCTTCATTTAGTTTTACTTAGTTTTTGGGGTTGGTTATAGGTGTGTTAATTATGATAAGTTTTTGTCTTGGAGTTTCTACCATTGAATCTGTATGAATCTTGTCGGTTAAACTCGGTTTGCTTTGTTTCTTCGTTGAGTTTGTTGGCTGTGTTCTTGGAAATATCTGATGTACTGTGAGTTTATAGTAAATTGAGAAAAGTTGCATGGACTTAGGTATGTTTATATAAATATGAGGTGCTTTTACTTTGTTCTTAAGGGAAAATAGGTATTAGAGCAAAAATGTGCAAAAAATGCATGAAAGTGCAGAAAATCAGCCAAGTACCAATCTCAGTACGAGCCATACCTTAATTGTATGAGTCGTACTGAGACTCGTGGAAAAACTCAGAAGGCTGGAACAAGGTGAAGGCAAAGTATGACTCTTAGTACAAGCCGTAACTGGAGTCACGGAAATCTTCAGAGAAAATTGCACAAGGTAGTCTCTTGGTACGAGTGGAACCCTTTAATAGTAACATCGACTTACGACCCGTACTGTGAGCCGTGGGGAGATTCGGTGATTCTTAATGACTTGGTAAAACTCCAGATGAAACAAGTAAGTATAAGTCATAGGAGAAAGGTACGAGGCATACCACAACACTCGTAGAAAACTTCATAGGATGTCAATGTTCTTATGGCCAAGCCACAGATGTATTATATGACTCATAGGACTATTGTACGAGTCGTAACAACTGCCAACACTTAGTCAAATTTGTAGCAGCCAAGACAAAACAACAAAAAAAACTCGAACCATCGATTGAAATTACGCAAATACAATCATGTCATATGGACTCAACCCTATAAGAAGGGTTTTAGCCACTCATGTTTATACAATGATTCAACACCATGTTTGAATTAAATTAATTACAAGAATGGATAACAGAGAAATAACGAATTCGAACCCTAGGTGAAGATCTTCATTTCTCTCTTCGCTCCTCTCTGCTTTCCCAAATAAAATACGTGATAATGAACTTAGAAGCTAAGGGTTCAATTTATAATAAGTGAAAATTTGCAAAATTTGGTCATGCCCAAAATTTTCTCCATGACACGATGCCCATCGTGCAACTCAAGCAGCGTGGCACAGACCTGTCAGGAATGCATATTGGATTGTGGCCATGGTTTGGGCTGGCTGGTGTGGCACGACGCCATCATGCACTGTTGTTGCTGCTACCTTGCCCTCACATGCGCGCATGCCCTCGCGTGGCACTATGCCATGCATAGGCGTGACACGACGCCTATTGTGCAGGTCCACAGCGTGGTATGCTAGGCTGTGCGACAGGCTGTTCTTCATGCCATTTTGTGCAATTGTCATCCCAACTTAATCCAAAGTTCCTCCTTGCTTGTGTATTATCATATTTAGCCCTTCCTAAGCATAATTCACCTACAAACATATGCTAATCACTTTGGTTAGTACATGCACACATATGTATAAATTTACATGAGAAAGTAATTAAATAAATTAACAAGCATGACTAAACTAAGTTATGAAATAGCACTTGGGCATGTAAATATGCCAAAGATAACTACCCCCCACTTAAATCCTTGTTCTTCCTCGAACAACTCTATTACATCTCATTCACATGAAGGACTCACATATAACCAATTGAAGCAAGATGATTCAAGTTAAGGCTATAACGATTGGCTCAGATAACAAGTTTAAAATAGAGCATGCAAGATATAACCAACTAAAATCATATATAACTACGTTAAGACCTCCTAGCCTCAAGAATCGACTCTCAAACTCATGCAAATTAACCCATCAAGAAGTCCGACATAAATTTCATCCTTCCTCAAACATGTGCCCTCACAACAAGAGAGATACCCATTTTCAGTCTCAATTTTTAAATTATACACGTATGAGTATATAAATAGGAATTAATCTCACTCTCACAAATAATTCTCAGGCAACATGTAATGACCCATAAGCTTACCCTTAGTGTTTTACTTCACTAATTTAGGAATGTTTAAAAGTAAGATCAAATAGGACTTATCAGGTTGTAATGTAAGCTAAGAGATGGGTAGGTACTATTCTGGTCAGTAATAGTGACGACTATCTTCCATAAGCGCTTTTAATACACACTTTCATTACGTACATCTCTTCTCTTACTTCACCTTTATTCTTTTCAACTCATAAATTTCCTCTTTTGTTTCCCCATTTCTTTAAGCACACTTAGCTTATTAGTAAGGAGTATTTAAGCAACTTTTTCATTCTTTTGTTCTCTTACTCCCTACTAATACTTATGCATTTTCAAACACGTGCACCTACAGTATTTCCTTCAACTCCCACAACCACTGCTTTCCTTCTTTTTCTAGATTCTCTCTCCTTAACTCTTTTGCATTTTTCACTTAAGCTCTTAGGAGTTTTGGATCAGATTCAAGGTTATTGAAAGAAAGGGATTCAGCTTATGTTGTAGCTATGAAAAAATAGGCTTAAGGCTCAACGGGGCTAACTGAGAGATTATGCATAAAGGTAGATAAAGCAAGAGATAAGAATTAGGCTTATTCAAAGAAATTCCTAAATCATCTCCTACAATTAACATCCCTCATTTCATTTTGCAAACAACAGGTAAGTTCTAGACACTACACAATAGCATGGAATTTTCAAGAATACCTTACACTCAGTGCACATGCTCAATTCAAGACAAATTCAGTAGACCCTTAGCTCAACTAATTACAAGAATTCATAATTCAGGGTACTTTGCGACATGGGAGAAAGCATCAATCTGATGCCATTAGCTGGGCTTGGGAGCCCCCACACCGACTACTATGCGGCTGCTGATGGCCGACTGTATCGTGAAGAAACCTGTTGGAATCCTGTTTGATATGCTTGTTAAAGTGGACAGATTCATATTCCTAGACGATTTTGTGATCCTTAATTTCAAGGTTGATTTTGAGGTCCCATCATTTTGGAGAGACAATTCCTTACCACTGGGAGGGCTTCAATAGATGTGGAGGCTGTCCAGTTAAAATTTAGACTCTATAAAGAAGAGGTCACCTTCAATGTCTGCCAGTCAATGAAGCAACCAAAGGTGTACAGAGTGGTCTTAGCAATCAAGGATGAGTCTGAGTTCCTTGATGAAGTCTAAGTAGTCAAGAGACTTGCGTCGTGCCGCGACATTAAATCAGGCTCTTTTTGGGAGGCAACTCATGTGGTGGTTTGGTGAATTCTGAGTAACGGAACCACCTGCATCATGCCGTGATGTCAAATCAAGCGCTTCTTAGGAGTTAACGCAAGTTTATTGACTTATGTGTGTTCAGTGTGTAGGAGAAACAAAAATAGGCGGCAGAAGAATTGCTGAATAGACTGGTGCTACGGTTCTCAGTACGACTCCTAAGAGGATTGTACGGACCGCATCACGAGTCATGTGAGAATCAGAGATGCATCTCAGTGCATGAGTTTAGGGTATGGTTGGTCCTATGACTCATAACTTCATTGTATGGGTCATAGTACTCACTGTGATTATGAACTATGCAATGCATGGACCTCAAAGTAAGAGTGACTTATGAGTCGAAGTATGAGTTGTACCTGCATAGTATGACTCATAGGATGTACTCGTATGTCCACAGGTAAGTTTTCTTAACATCTGTTTTACGAGTCCTAGGGATGTGTCGTAGGTCCTTTCTACGATTTGTGGTACGAGGCCTGACGGGTCAAAAAAATTAAAATTACCTAAACTAACCCAGATTTTTCAAATTTTCCCTAAAAGCTATTTAAACTTCAAACCTATCAGACCCTTCTCCCACGCACTCAAAATCAAACTCACAAAAGCACCCACGACTCGCTCACACCTGTAACTCAAGGCCACGATCAATTGAGCAAGATTTTTTCTTAGATAACATTGTTAAATTCAAAATCCAACCCCAGTCCCTGATTTTCAGTCAAAGTAAGCAGAGTTTCGCATTATTCAAGTAAGGTTTTACGCTTAAAATTGGGTAAAGACCTATTGCGCATGAGCAAACTTACTTATTCATTGGGAGTCCTCTAAATTCATGAAAAATAAAATAGGACAATGACCAGTGATGTGAAAAAGTTAATGTGTGACTGGGTAGGAATTGAACATTATAAAAATTTCACAATGAACTGCTAAAACTTGAGTTACAAGTTGTGAATAAAAAGGGGAGGAATAGGTAATTGTTAAAAAATGAAGAATGCATGCCTATACTTGGGAATTCTGAATACCCAACATAAAATCAAATTCACCTGCAAACTGAATCAAAAATAAAGCAGGGACATACTTCATAAGCCTTCCTATGACTCATGGTTTAACACTACGATTCGTAGGATGGCTCGTTGGGACTGTCCCAAGCAAAACATGTAAAAATTAAGAGGTACGAAACCTAGTACAACTCGTAGTATCCTGCTACTAGTCGTACCTAAAAATGGTAGCAGGAGTCTGAAAGGGTTAAGTCCAAAAGTGATAGTACAATCCTTCCTACGACTCGTGAATCAACTTATGGGCCGTACCATTAATTGTGGAAAAATACAAAACATGGGTTTTCAAGTTCTATCCTCATACGACTCGTGGTATGGATCGTACCTTCGTAGTACGAGTCGTACCTCAGAGGCGTAACATTGATCTGAGACATTATGAGTTTCAGTACGAAGCGTACCTCCAAGGTATGACTCATACTATAGACCCGTGATAAATTACAAAGGACTTTTTTCTTGCTTTATTTTTCTCAAGTTTGGACTAACCCTTTTTCTCCACAGGTACAATGACTCATAAAAGAAAAGCATCTAAAGAAACTGCTTGGAGGGCATTGATAGATGAAACCTCCGAATCCAAACAAGCGGGCAACGCACCTAGCGGTTCAGTGGAGGAATAACAGGTCGACCTATCTGACACTGACAGGACCCAAACCACTAGGGAGAAAGCTAAAGCTAAGGTTGTGGCGGCCACTGCCATATCTGCTGGTACTCCCCAGTTCGAGGAGGGAGTTGAGAAAAGAGCACAAGAGTCCGGAAGTGGCTCTAATGATGAAAAGGGGTTCGAGAAGGGCCAATCTGGTGATTGAAATAGTGAGTCCGGATCTGAGGAGGAGGCACCCAATGCCGAGAAGGAGCACACTCCACCTAGGAAAAATCGTACCATTCAGTGGAGAGTACTAGGAGCCCAGGAGATTTATGAATAGGATATTGCTCTCACCACCAAGAACAAATCTACATGGAGTATTCAAGAAGAGCCGCGGATCCTCACCAATACACTGAACGAGGTGGAGGAGATGAAGAAGATATTCAGCTTTTATGGGTTCGATTGGATGGCTAGAGCCCTGGATCAATACACTTCAGAGATTGTCCATGAGTTCTACGCCAATTATTTGGCAACTATGGAGCAAAAATAAAAGGAGGGGAAAAAAATTAAAAGATCATCCCAAGCTGGAGAGTGTCATGGTACAAGGCTGTAAGTTGATATATCCGAGCGCGTTATTGCTCGGGTGTTATATGGGCCCCAATTCATACCACCACAAACTACACCAGAGTATGACTACCGGGTGGATCACCATGAAAAAGATCAAGTAGTTAGGCATTGATGAAAGGCATAGGTAGATTCAGTGGTTGTCCGGGGTTATTGTTTAGGATAAAGAAGAAGCAGAAGGGGTCACTAACGGCAAGTAGGTCACAAAGAATTCCCTGAACTTCATTGCAAAAACCTGTTAGACATTAGTTCGCCACTGGTTGGCCCCAATAATGAATGACAATACCCTCAGCACAGATAGAGCAGCTTTGGTGGCATGTATCATGTCTAGTTACACCATCAATATCCCAAGGGTCATTACAGCTGAGATCCGGGATCAAGCTTTGGGATTGAGCACTACCATCCCATTCCCGAGTCTCGTGTTCAGGCTATGCATAGAGGCAGGTATCAAGGTGCATCGGGGTGAGGAGAACTTGATCGGAGGATGGTGGATCGCAAATATTGGCTTAATTCGGGATGAAATGAACCAATTAAGTCGAGCACAACATTCTACCGCAGTCCCAGTATCATAGATAGTTGGGGGCGAGCAGGTGAATTCCCCCACCTCACAGGAGCAGGGTGAGACACTAGCTATAGATGCCGATCATTTAGAGGCAGCTCCTAGCACCTCCATCGCACCACCTATGGGACTTCTGAGTCAGACTCTAGTCGGGTACATGCTAGTGCCTCAGGAGTTTCTCTAGAAGCTGGCCAAAAGACTGACTGTAGCTGAGAAGAAGGTACATTCTATGATGGAGAACGTCAATCCTTGGGTAAAGGATGAGATTGAGACAGTTTCACAAGTCCTACACGCTAGGCTAGATAGCTTTGAGAGCAGACTCAATGAGTGCATAGTCAAGAAGACTGACATGGGCAGGCTCCATGAGGAGTTGGGGGCTCTTTGGAGCCAAGTGGACGAGCTGTCATCACGACAATCGACAATTATAGCAGCTCCCATTCTTCCTGACCTGAACATTGGCATAGATGAGGAGCTTGATCTAGTAGCATATTGGGAGCCTACAGGAGTTGAGAGGGAAAAATGGAAAAAGAGGGTCTTTGAGGATGTTGGAGACGAGACCCTAAAGAAGAAGAGAAAGAGAGAAAAGAAAGAGCACAAGCGGGCGAGATTGGAGAGTCAGCATACTTACGATGAGCATAGGTCGGAGCTGCTTGAGAGAGCAAGAGGAGCGGGTAGCTCCACCACTGCTTATGTATATGCGGGCGTTAAGGACCCTTCGGCGAGCCACATTCAGCCCCAGCGATTTCAAAGGTCGTAGAGGCGACCGCTGCTACTGAGGAGTAATCATTCCCACTACTGATACCCTATTGAGTGCGCCAACCACCGTCAGTGCCATGATTGCAGCGGAGGTACCACCTTCACTGGATAACAGGAGCGCTTAGTGCACCACAGGTATGTTCCCTTCCTTCTGCTTTATATTCTATGCTTCGAGGATGAAGCACGCTTTTTCAAAAGGGAGGGGGTGTACTTGTATTTTTGGGATTTTTTGGATTCGTCTGAGGGTTTTTCTTACCGTATTTCTTTTCCCCCGGGCATGCTATCTAGTAGAACCGACATGTTTAGGATTTTATTTTTGTAATTCTTGTTTAATTAGAAAGTAGCTTAGGAGTACTCAACTAATAAATTGCACTAGTTTTGAAGTTGTGAAAAATTAACCCAGCTTATTTTTTTTTATGGTTAGCTATGTACTTGTTGATTGCAAAACATGATTTCTGTGGATTTTTTTGTGTCATTTAGTGTATTAGCATGAGCAGTTCTTGTTAGCCACTTATAAACCAGACAGGTAGAATGAATGCAAGACACGTACCATGAGTGAGTGAGATCTAATACCTAGTTCAATACTGCGTAGAGGATCTAGAATTTTCCCGATTGGTCTTTACATAGGTTTTAGGATGATTGGCTAGGAAAGGATCATAGGATGTTTTTGTTTAGCCCATTTTTAGCTTAAATGACCCTACCATAATAACATGATTCCCTTGATCCCCATTTTGAGCCTTAAATGAACTATTTTTCTTTGATTAACCAATTAACCGTACCCATTTTTTATAATGAACCTGTTTTGACCCTAGTCCATCCTTGGACATTGTGAACCTCAACATAGGCAAAATGCATAAGTTGAGGGAGGCTAGAGTAGGGGTGCATAAATCTTGGGGAGTTGAAAAAGGAAGAGAAAAGGAAAAAGGTTAAAAATTAGGTGTGCTATGACAAAACAAAAGAAAAAGAAAAATTGAAAAAGAAGATAAAAAAGGAGAAAGATGAATAAAAAATTTGTCAAACATACCACACCCATATAATTGCATAAAAATGGTGAAAAGGGAGAAAAAAAATTGAAAAAGAAAAAAGGGTGAAAAAGTGAAAAATAGAGCCACATGTATGTAGGGCCAAGGAGGGTTTAGTCACTAAAAAGATTTCATATATACCATACCCAGCTTGAAAACCTACATTACAAGCCGAATCAAGTCCTATAGTGATCTTAGCCTGATCATCTGAAGAGCCGAAGTAGAGAAAATAAGGGCAAGCCTATGGTATCTAAAATGCAGTATTTGGAACTTCTTTGTGAGGGTAAGTTTTACTTGTTTAGTCCCATGTTTCACATTTTTCTATATCTATGAGTGGGAGACTTGAATTTTCTGTGATGGTACATGGTTTGTTTTTGATTCTACTAATTGTCTGTGTGGAAAGCATTAGTGATGACTTGACTATCTGTTAATCGCTAGATGACATATCTTGATTCCTATTTATCATGGTTTATGATTTCTTGATGTGCATATGCTAATTTGGTTTAGGGGAAAAAGGGTCAAAAGCTATTTGAGTTTATGGTGCAAAATTTTAATTGATTGTTGGCTATAGTATCCTAGATTTATTTTCTAATTAAGTGTCATTTTTAGTTTTTTTGTTTTATTTTCATGAGGACATGCAAATGTCTTGAGGGTGTTGATGTTCTGTGAGTTTACAACACTTTCGATGCTTAAAAATGGGAAAATAACATGAACTTAAGTATATTTATATGGATTTGAGGTTCTTTTACTTTGTTTTTAGGGGAAATAGGTGTTGGAGAAAACATGTGCAAAAGATGCATAAAAGTGCAGAAAATCAGCCAATTACCAATTTCAGTATGAGTCGTACCTTAATTATACTAGTCATACTGAGAATCGTGAAAAAACTCAGAAGGTTGGAACAAGGCAAAGGCAAAGTACGACTCTCAATATGAGCCATACCAAGATGGTATGAGCCGTAACTGAAGTCGTGGAAATCTTTAGAGAAAATTACACAAGGCAGTCTCTTGGTACGGGTGGAACCCACAGATCGTATCATTGACTTACGACCTGTACCATGAGCTGTGGGGAGCTTCAGTGATTCTTAAAGATTTGACAGAACTCTAGATGCAATAAGCAAGTACGAGTCGTAGGAGGAAGGTACGAGGCATACCACAACACTCGTAGAAAACTTCAAAGGATGTCAAAGTTCTCCGGGCCAAGCCACTGATGGATTGTATGACTTGTAGGACCATGGTACGAGTCGTACCAGCTACCAACACTTAGTCAAGTCTGCAACAACAAAGGGATGTATGAGAAGCAGGTACGACCCATACAATCTTGTTATGTGTCGTATGATCAGTCGTTAGTTAAGTCGGTACCAGGTATGGAAAATTCCTTTTTAGCTTAGGAAAAGGTTTCTAATGTCCGTATAAATACCTTTTATGTTTTACTATAGTAGAAAAACATAGAGAGAAAGTAGTAGATGTGTGATTTCTTTGAAAAACATTTTATTTTTTAATTATTATCAAGCTTTTGAGAGAAATTCTTAGGAGCAACACTTGATTTTATCAATTGTTCTTGAGTTTTTTTTGTTGATATTCAGAGTAGGTTTTCTTCCAATTATTATTGTAATTATTTAATTATGTGTTTGTCTATGAATTCTAATTACAATCTTACAATTATGAGAGGCTAAAACCTCCACAAATAGGGTTGTGGCAACCATGGTGCATTAACGAAATAATGTTACACAAAAGTGATTCAAAACCAATCTAAACTTTTGTATTGTATTCTGTTCATCTTTAAATATTTCTTAACAGTGCGCAAGGTTAGGACTTGCCTGAATTCTTTACTTGCTTGAACCTATTTAAGTAGAGATTAGGAAAAGAGAACTACAACAAAGCTTTGATTTTTATGATCATTGTATGACTTGAGCTGTGGTTGCAGGAAAGTTAATTTGGAACATATTGATAACAGTTAGTTAGAAATTGCTCATGAGACCTGACCCAGTGATTGATTATAGTCATCCAATAGGGATGAACTAGTTGTTTGGATGAACCCTAGTTATTAGTTCTACAAGTAAGCATTGGGATTGATCATGTGTGTATACCCGAAGTAGTTATGTACCCATGGGGAACACTTATCATAGCTATTTGCAAATCTTGATAACAATAACTATTATGATTTTGTTTTATTATTGTTTTTCTTCAAAACCCCCAATTTGGGGATAACTTACCAACAAGTTTAAGTACCAACATTAGTCCAGATCTTATCTTATTCCCTTTGTGTTTGACCCCAACCTTTTTGTTAGGTTTTTTATTGACAACGTCCGCTTCATAATTTGCCTGGAAGTGTAAGTTTGAGTGTTATCAGTACCTTGGGCTGTTTTTAAATAGTATATTGGTGCTTATAAGGGTGGAGGTTTGGCTTAGTTTAGGTTCTCCAAAAATATAAGGTATGTTAGTCTTGTCCCTCCCATCGTTGGCATGAATTCCATAGCCGTTGTCGTCAGTATTGATGTGCATGTTCGATGTTTTTGAAGTCTTATTCTATGTTATTATTGACCCTTTATTCTAATGTTTATATGATGTTATATGCTAGGGCTTGTGTGCCGAAGGACGTAGTCGAGGCAATTGTTAGGCTTGTGTCGACGGTCGTGTGTGAGGCTTGTTGTTCTTATGGAAAGTTATGGGATTCCTATGTGAATAGACTTAGGTGATGATATTGGCACATGAATAATGGTTTATAATGTTTAAGTCGATGTTTTTGATTATCTTTGGTTAAATTGGAGACGACGGTCATGTCGATGGTATGTTGACAGCCTTAGTGACGCTTGGATTGACTTGGCCATGTCCCTTGTTGTTAGTGGTGAGTTGAGAGGCTTGTGGGTTGCTTGTAAATATTGGGGATAGACTGGTTAGGATGGTGATCCTTATCCCAATTAGTGGCTCATCGGTGGACGACTAGACGTTCGAGAATAGTACTATGTTGTGATAGTCGGTTGGTGGGGTTTGGGAGCTGATTGTGGGTTGTTTGAACATGTATTGTTGTTATTGTGGATTGTGAATGTTGTGATTGTGTAATTTTATATGTGTGAGTATGTGTGTTGAGGCTCTTGGGATTCGTGAATACCCAACATGGAGAGTAGGTCCAGCCGCGGGGTTGAATCCAAAAGGTAGAACAATTAGCCTATAGTCAAGTTGAATTTGCCTCCCGTAGGGCCATTATGAGACATGCAAGATCTATGGGGAGGTACATGATCTATTGTGCCATATATGTATGTTCTGAGCCTTCCTGGGATCGCGATTGGCTCTCCTGAATGGATTGGGCTCTACTAACTATGTACAACCGATAGAGGGTCCGATAGTGCTTGTTTGATGATATTGACTGACTGGTGTTTGCGTTTGATTCGCTTGGAATTATATTGTGATTGTTGCTTGTGTTATCTGTTACCTGATAGTAGTGGATGCTAGATGTTGGCTGGTGTTAGCTGAGGCCACGGAGAGGTTTAGAGGTGATGACATGTGAGCTATGTCGGCCAGGTGCTGCGTGTTGTTATTTACTTTGTGGAAATTGTCGGGCTTATAGGGGTTAGGTAGGTTCTGTTTGTGTGTTTGCTTTTACTTGTTAGGTTTATGGGGGCCAGGTAGGTTCTATGTGGTTACTTAAGTTAAGTTTCTCCTCCTGCGATACCTGGTATATATTTTAATCTCTAATATGAGTCTTGCAGTTTTTTCTTCCATTGATGCTTTGTACATTATTGTACTGACACCCTATTCAGGCTACTGCATTCATGCCTACAGGTAATGGTGGGTCGGTAGATTGAGTTCTTGGTCACTGAGTGAAGTTTCAGCTGAGTCGGTAAAGCTCCAGGTCTTCCAGAGTTGCCAAATGTTTGTATTATGGGTAGTTTGGGGCCCTGTCCCAGATAGTTGACTATTGTTGTATGCATAAAGGCTCGTAGGTGTCTGTTGTGGTTGTAGTATTGTTGTAGGATAGGTGGTCCATATTGTGTAGTTATTTTCCATTATGTGGCCTCGACTGCCTATTATATATTTTTGTTGGATGGTTTGTGAGCCAACTTCCATTTAGTCTTTTATTTACTCTAATTTTATAGTTATTATGTTGCTAAACCTCATTATATTTGGCCTTTGTTTTATATTTGGGCATCGCATATGCTCATATTAGTGGTGGCACCAGATGCCAGCCACGCCTCCCCGGGTTGAGGTGTGACAGACTTGGTATTAGCAGTTGGTGTCCTACGGAGTCTATGAGCCATGTATAGTAGAGTCTTATTTATGTGTGAATTGTGTAGTGTACTTATAAACAAAAGGCTACAAGACATTTAGCATTTTTATCGTTCTTTCAGGATCGAAATTGTGCGAGATGTTAGCTGTCGTAGGAGTCGGGCTAGACTCATATTTGCTTACTTGTGCAGGGATACTTGCAATGTGGTGGTCTATAGCTGGCCGATGGCTAGAAATGACGGCAAGTAAGATCTTTTAATTTGATTATGGTTATAGTTATGTCGCGCCTCGACATGGTGCAAAGTTTTGTTGTTTGGAGTTGTTTGTGGTAGGCTTGCCATGTGAGGCTATATCATGCGATGTCGTGCTGTATCAGTCCATGAGTTGGAGTCGTGTGTGTCGTCCAACATTCGAGGATGAATGTTTCGGGGGGGGGGGGAGAATGTAATACCTCGGATAATTTGAGAAATAAATCTGCGATGTACCGCGAATTTACAACACTTTAGATGCTTAAAACATTAGAAAAATGCTTGGTCTTAGGTGTGTTTATATGGATATAAAGTGCTTGAAATCAGGTCCGAGAGTTAAATTGTGGGAAAGGAGCTAAAATAGTGCAGCAAATGGCTTGTTGTAGGTCTTAGTATGAGCCATACCTGACACCCGTAGCACAACTTTAGAGAAAGTGCATAAGTGCATATCTATACTACGACTGGTAGTACAAGTCGTATTGAGAGTCCGTAACATGAGATACAAACGAAGTGAAATTGTAGAGTCCAATGGTATGAGAAGATTCCATGAGTTGTGATCGCAGGGTATGAACTGTACTAACAGACTCGTGGTAAGATTTAGAGAATTGGACACTTGGCAGATTCAGAGCATGAAAGGATTGCACGAGTCATACCAGTATGGTACAAATTGTAACAAGGACCCATATATGAAACACAGAGATGCCAGGTTTCAAAAGTTCTAGCCATGACAAGATCCTACGACTCGTAGTAGCATTGTATGAGTCATACCAACCTCAAGAACCTGAGAAGATAAAAGCTGCAAACTCATACTACGGAAGCTTCCTAAGACTCGTAGTAACATGTTATGACTCATAGGACGACTCAACAGTAGAATCCCTGTTAGTTTAGTAAAGGATTTCATTAATTGTATAAATATTTTTAGATTATTTTCCTAAGAGAGAATTGATACTTTTCACTATCATCATAGTTTGGGTTTCCTAACTTCTTGGAGAGCAAATACATGAATATTTTGACCTAGTTCATCATTGTTCTTGATTTTCACAAGTTTGATTGTGCAATTGATTATTGGGTTTTTCTTCCATCAATATTGTAAGTGTTTAATTATGTTTTCTTCTATGAAATCTGATTTCATTCTTGCAATCACGAATAGCTAAATCCACAACTAGGGCTGTGGGAACCATGATGGAATAGCAACCAAGGGCTAATACAAAATGATCCTAAACCAATATGAATGCATATATTGTCCCGTTCTTCATGCTTAATGTTTCTTAACTGTGCACAACCTTAGGACTAGCCTCAATTCTCTTCTTTATTGAACCTAGAGAAGTAGAGATCAAGATAAGAGAAGAAAAACAAAGCCTTGAAAGTAAGTTTCATTGAATAGCTTGAGTTGCAGTTGCAGGAAAGTTAATTTGGAACTATTGATAAAAGTTAAAATGAAATCGCTCATGAGATCTAATCGAGTGATTGAATAGATTCATCTAATAGGGACGAATCAGTCATTTGGATGAACATAGTTTATCAGTTCTACAGGCTAAGTAATTGAATAGATCACAAGTGTACTAATCTAACCTAGTTAAGAAGTCATGGGGAATACTTCCCTAGTTAATTGCATAGCATTGATCACAATACCAATTCACAATACTATTACTTGATTATGTTACACCCCGTAAGTTCTTGACACTTAGTTGGCCTATTCGCATGTTAGTTAAAAGTTTTGGAATGCCATACGTGCGAGAAAAGGGCCCAGGGAGAGACCGGACAAGCGCCAAGTCAGAGGATCGCAAGGCAAATGCGACTTATAAATCACATTCGACAAATGCGACTTATAAATCACATTTGACAAATGCGACCTATAAATCGCATTCGACAAATGCGACTTATAAATCGCATTCGACAAATGCGACTTAAAGTCCCCAAGTATATAAGGCTCCCACTTCGTTTTAAATCATTTTCCTTTCATATAATTTCCAGTAAACGAACAGAAACAGAGGAGAACGAAGGGTTTGATTAAATTTCCTTCCGTTTACACCGTCAAACATAGTCCAAACTCGAATTAACTTCGGGTAGCGAAGTATAAAGCTGCCGGGAACATTCCTGCGGAGTTAGTTTCGCGAAATTCGGCCGGCGAATAGTCATCACGCCGAGCTAAGGTAAGTGAAATTTCTCCAAACTAGTGTTAATATTCCCAGCTTTAAAGTGAGTGTATCTCCCTTCTAGACCCCCGGGAAATAGTGAGTTTTCGGTCGTTCTTCGATAAGTCGAAGAATAGGTATAGCCATAATATGGTTTCTTCCAAAATAATAGTAGAATTAATTCTATTCTTTCATGAATATGAATACAGTTGGGAGAAATAGCTGAATACTACCCGAGCTACACCAGTTAATTAGAAAGTCGGCAGTTGAGGTATGTAAAGCCAGTTTCTTTCGGCAAGCTAGTAGTTCTAGTATAGCAAAATAGTATGAATTTAAGTAGAATGTTTCAGAAGTCGTATATTATGTTCAGTATGAAATTTAGTAAGCATTTTAGAAATATAATAAAGTGTTCAGCATGAAATTCAGTAAAACAGTATAAGTCCCAGTAGAATATTCCAGAAATATTATTACAGATTCTGTATATTTCAGTATCAGATTCAGTACATTTCTATATAAGATTAAGAACAGAATACCAGAAAATAAATATTATTATTAGATCCAGTATATATATTACATGTGCCTATTGCTATCTGTGGAGACATGATTTGTTCTGTGTTGGGCACCCTTAGAACTTCCTTGACCGCCTCAAGGTTAATAGCTGTGTCGACTCGCCCGCTAGAGGGTGAGGATACGTCGCTCTACGGAGTGGCATGCCTTCCGCCAGCGGACGAAGATGGGATGCAGATTCCCCATAGCAGGCTGATCAGCACTATACCACATCCCCTGTGGAGCGCTTGCGCCTGGGGTGCAGATTTCAGATTTCAGATTTCAAGAGTCCTCCGGACTCAGATACAACTAATGTCAGGGGCCCAGCGAGCCCAAGTTGCATACCCAGGGGGCCGACAGGATGCTCATAGTTACTAGGTGGATGGTATGACTTGGGTAAGGGTATATAGATTGTGCGCTGGTTGGTACCTTACGACTTATGGGGGCTGGTAAGGTTCTTGTATGCTATGTTGTGTTAGTTATTAATAGATAGAAAGTAGACCGCTATGTTATCAGGTATGACTCTTACTCTCTTCAGTAAAGTTACGCTCTTTTCAGTCAGTCTCAGCCCGTCTCCTATTAGTTTAGTATCTATCAGTATTATTGTTAGCTTTCAATTATTTTCAGTTATTGCTTTGCACACTCAGTACCAATGGTACTGACACCCGTTTTGGGGCGCTGCATTACTTGCTTGCAGGTACTCATAGATGAGGAGCAGATCCCTCGTAGTTCCTGCCAGCGTACAGGGTCTTCAGCTCCTATCATCCGGAGCTTGACAGCTAAAGGTTTACTTCCCTTTTTGTTTGTACAATATGGGTAGGTCGGGGCCCTGTCCTGACCATCTTATTATTCTTAGAGGCTTGCAGATTGTATATTCCCTGTGGTTAGTTTTATCGGTCGTGTGGGGCCATGTGTATGTTTTTATTTTGCATGTGATGGTCGTGTGTGGCCTTGTTCAGTTGTCAGTTGGTGACCTTGTCGGTCACAGATTAGTTTAGCACTTGATTCTACTTTTCAGTGATAACTAGTCAGCATGGTGGCCTTGTC
>JACEIK010004309.1:21448-43788 GCA_018107945.1 Datura stramonium
CTTTTCCCGGGCCTTTTCCTAGCACGTATGGCTTCCAAATATGCTTAACCAACGTGCGAATAGGCCATCTAGATGCCGGGAATCTTACGGGGTGTAACAAGCCAAATCCACAACATCAGGGTCAAAAACTCTGCCTCGTAGCACTTTTTGTGACTGCATGATTTTTTGCCTTTTCTCTCGACTCAAACACAGGGAGGACTCAGGTTGAGACCTGACTCTAGAGGGCGCACCAGGTCCCTTCGTCTGGTGGGTTCTATTTAGAGGAATTGATGGAGAGTCTTCCTCCATGTGGTCTTCTGCAGCAACTCTTGAAGCATCCTGTGCATGCTTCCTCCTTTTCTCAGCAATAATTGCCTTCCTCTTTGAAACTGGATGAGTAACCTTTCTACTTGAACTGAGTACTTTTGCTTTTCCCTTTCCCACATTTTTCTTAGAAAATGATGTCGAATATCAATGTGCTTGATCCGCTTGTGTTGCACAGGATTCTTGGCCATGTTAAGAGCACTGGTGTTATCACACATTAACGGCACACATTCAGTTAGAATTCCAAAGTCCTCCAGTTGTTGCCTGATCCATAATAATTGAGCGCAATATGATGTTGCAGCTATATACTCTGCTTCAGCCATAGAAAGTGCCACTGAATTTTGCTTTCTTGACCCCCAGGAAACTAGTGAAGGGCCTAGAAAATCCATCCAAGAGGTACTTTTTCTGTCAACTAGGTACCCAGCATAGTCGGCATCAAAGTAACCAACAAGATCAAAAGTTCCTCCACATGGGTAGAAGAGGACCAAGTCAATGGTCCCTTTGAGATATCTGAGAATTCTCTTAGCAACTTTCAAATGAGATTCTTTAGGACAGGCTTAAAATCGGGAACACATGCCTACACTGAACACAATATCCGCCCTGCTGGCTGTTAGATCTAGGAGTGAACCAATGATTCCTCTATACATGGTCTCATTCACTGGAGGACCAGGTTCATCATTATCCATTTTTGAAGCAGTTCCAATGGGTGTATCAATTGGCTTGACATTATCCATTTGAAATCTTGTAAGAATCTCTTTGATGTATTTCTGCTGGCAAATCATGTTGCCGGCTCTGTCCTGCTTCACTTGTAAACCCAAGAAAAAGTTGAGTTCACCCATCATGCTCATCTCGAACTCATTCTCCATAAGTTTTGCAAAATCTTCACATAGAGAATTGAGAGTGGCTCCAAAAATAATATATCCACATACACCGGAACAATGAGCAGGTTCCTTCCTCCAGACTTGAGGAAAAGAGAATTCAATTTTTCCTCTCTTGAACCCATTGTCTAGGAGAAACTTGGATAGTCTCTCATACCATGCTCGAGGGGCTTGTTTTAACCCATACAATGCTTTGTCCAGTTTGTACACATGATGAGGTCGATCAATGTCTTCAAAACCTGGAGGCTGCTTCACATATTCTTCCTTTATATATCCATTCAAAAAGGCACTTTTAACGTCCATCTGGAACAATTTGAATTCCATAAAGGAAGCAAAAGCAATCAACATTCGAATAGCCTCCATTCGCGCCACAGGAGCGAAGGTTTCATCATAATCAATTCCCTCCTCCTGATTGTATCCCTGAACCACCAGTCTAGCCTTGTTTCTGGTAGTGACACCTTGTTCATACCTTGTTCATTCAACTTGTTCCTTAAGACCCACCCGGTCCCTATAATGGGCCGATCGATCGCCTCAACCAGATGCCAAAACCTTATTTCTTTCAAATTGATGAAGTTCCTCCCGTATTGCATTAACCCATTCAACATCTTTCAGGGCCTCCTTGGTGTTTGGGTTCAATCGTGATATGAATGCCGAGGATGCAAACATTTTTGAGGACTTTTTGACCTTAGTTTTGCTTCTGCTTGGAGTCCACAGGGTGATGTAATAATTGTCCAGCGGATGAGATGATCTGGTGTTTCCAGATGGATCTTCAGAGATTCTCATGTTTCTGGCACCGTCCTTTCCCGCTGTCTCGACTGCCTCTCCCCGTGAAACTTTGAATAATGACTTCATTGCATCATTTAGGGAACATGATTTTCAGCCTCAAGGTTGGGTTTTCTACCAGCTGCTCCTCATTTTTTCTCATCAGGATATCAACGGTTCCTCAGAAGGTCACAATTACTCACCTCTTTGTGTTTGCCATAGTTCCTGTTCATCATCATTGAACATGTCCGCATCTTCAGCCTACCCATCGACCACATGATGCCTTCAACGCATTGTGTCCTCTTATTGTAGACTCGATATGCCTTGTCAGTTGAAGAGTAACTCAGGAAGATTCCCTCATCACTCTTGGGGTCAAATTTTCCTAAATTATCCTTGCCATTGTTCAGAACAAAGCATTTGCACCCAAAGACTTCGAGATAGTTCAACATTGCCTTATTCTTGTTCCGCAGCTCATAGGAGCTCCTAGTAAGAACCCGGCTAGACATCTGGTTCACCACATGGCAAGAGTGTTGACTGCTTCTGCCCAAAAGGACATGGCTACACCTCCATCTGCAAAGTAATGTTCTGCAATATCCACAAGAGTTCTGATTTTCCTCTCTCCACCACTCCATTCTGCTATGGAGTTCAGAGCAGAGGTTTGACTCCATCCCTTTAGCAAGATAAAAGGCCTCACTTGCATTTTCAAATTCAGTCCCATGGTCGGACCTGATCCCCACAATGCTGCAGCTCACCACTGGAATTTGATTTGCAATGATTCAAAAATGGAGAATGTTTCATCCTGAGCGAGAAACATTTTCCGTGTGTATCTTAATAGTCATAACAAAAATGAACTTCTTTCCTTCACGACTTGCAATTTACAAGTCCATGTGAAGTAACTCTAAAGGTCTAGAGTGTTCTCACTTCTTTTTATTCTGAATGACACCGGTATGTTTCCTGACACAAGCATCGCATGCTTGATTCTCGGAGAATTTCACCTTGGGAAGTCCTCAAACCAGGTCCTTCTGTACTAACTTGTTGAGTAGGTACAGTGCTCACATGCCCCAACCTTCTATGCCACAAGGTAGCTTCATCTTCCACCACGCTTAAACAAGTGAGGCCATCACCAACTACGGAGTTGAGATCAAAGAACATACATACTCTGCACCTGTTAGCAGTCAAAACCACCTTTCCTGATTGAAGATCTGTCACCGTACATAGATCTGAAAGAAACTGGCTCATTTCTTTTGTTACAAACCAGACACACTAAGACTCGTATTTCAATTCATTGACATAGAAGACATTTTCAAATAAAAGATGATCAAGCGTCTTCCCAATCTTTCCAACACCGAGAATGTACCCCTTTTTCCGTCTCCAAAAGACACCGAGCCTCCTTGACAAGCTTTGAGTGAGAGAAAATTCTCAATTCTCCGCTCATGTGCTTTGAGTACCCACTATTCATATACCATTTTTTACTCGGCCCTCTGTTCTTCCCCAAAAATGAATCATGGATTAGACTTGGGAACCCATTTAAGCTTGAGTTCACAAAATCGGGACAGAGGAAAGATCAAATTTCTTTTTGTCCATTCAGGCAGCCTGATTGAGACACCTTAGGACCAGGTATCCTGTTGTTCATCAAGGTTTCTTGACCATTTATACTCTTCTTAAGGCGCTTGTCCTTGACATGCAACCACCCTGATGACCATTCCTTCCACAATGAGTGCACAACAGGTTGTCTGGATTAGATACATACTTGCTATGAGGATTGTAGGAGTAAAAGTCTTTCATATCCGGGCCTCTTCACCGGGTGTTAGATATTTGATTTGTCAACTTTTCCAAGACTCTGAGAGGAGGCATTCCACTTAAGAGACTTGTTCAGGCTAATCTTAATAATCAAATTCTTCTCAAGTTCAATTTTTTCAACATAAGGTTGAGCTCCTCCCGAGAGTTTTTCAACTTGGCTTCTAACTCATTTTGAGAATTTCCTACATCACTTCCAAGATCATTTTCAATAAGAGAGTTTCTTTCTCGCATTAATTAACCCCGGCATTTTTCATCTAATTCACTAGGTTAGTGATCAACACAACTTTCTCCGATTCAAGGTTATCGACACTCTTATTCAAGGCTTCCTTTTCTTAGGTGAGATCATAGAATGAATCACTTAACACACTAGCTAGGGATCTCACTAAGTTATAACTTCGCATTTTTCGAATGTCAAGAAAAGCTACTCTCCTCTCTTCATCTACTTCTGAGTTGGCCATGAATGCAAACATCAAGTTGAATGGCGAATCATCATCTTCAACTGCCATCATTGAAGCATCTTCAGGTGATTCATCATCTTCTCGATTCTCTTCATATGGAATTACCCTAGGCCGCCAAGGTACCGCTTGACCGCCTTGTCACTGCTGCTCTTCTTTTGAATTTGTCTAGGACCCGGGTCCTTCTTTCGGGTTTTATCAGCATTGGTTCTCATACTCCTTGTAGTCAACCTTGTGCATAGGATATTCTTTGATAAAATGACCCGGTTTCCCACATTTATGGCAAAGATCATTTGACCAGCCCCTATTTGCATTGAAATCCACCACTTTGCCCGATCATCTTTGAGATCTCCTTGTTAAGTATGCCATGTCTCTCATCATCCTCACTCAAATCAGCCTGAGCACTTTGAGAGCCAACCCCTTGTCTTTCTCGGCTCACTTCTACTCTGATCTTGCTGCCTCTTGAGCTCATAGGTTTTAAGATTTCCTATGAGTTCATCTATGGTAAGAATGTTGAGATTTTGAGCTTCAGTAATAGCGCCCACCTTACTTCTCTCCCATGACTTGGGAAGAATGCTGAGAATCTTTCTTACCAACCTGCTTGGCTTTATAACCTCTCCCAAACAATAGAGCTCATTTGTGATTGAGGTGAATCTTGTGTGCATCTCTTGAATCGATTCTCCTTCTTTCATCGAAAACATCTCATATTGAGTAGTAAGCATGTCTACCTTGGATTGTTTGACCTGACTGGTCCCTTCATGAGCTGTTCTAAGGCAATCCTGCATCTCTTGGCTGTCTCACAAGCAGAGATTCGCTGTATCTATCTCGGACATATGCCACAAACCGTGTTTTTTTCCTTGTAGTTCTTCTCAACTGCTGATCACTGTTAGTGTACTCTTTTCTTGTCTTGGGAACAGATTTTATGTATTCTCCCCTTCGGTTACCGTCTTTCATGAGAACATAGGGGACCATCCAACACAATATCCCATAGCTCATCGTCTTCACCCATGACGGGGTCACATGCATTTGAGTCTTCCACCATCCATATTATTGTCCATTGAATCTAGGGGGTCTTGTAGTAGACTGGCCCTTCTTTTTTAGATTTGGTGGTGCTTCGATGGTTTGGCGTGATTCTTTCTAGGTGTTAACCTTTAGAGAACCTACTTTAATACCAATTGAAAATTTGTAACATTCAATTACGTACTCAAAGACCAAAGTCCATTCAATGGGTGTATGTAATAAGAATGCACGAACAAGTAAAACAACAAGAAAATGACACAGATGTTTACGTGGAAATCTCCTTGCTCAAGGGAAGAATAAAACCACAACCTACCACGAGAATTTCACACAACCCACTGCATTCGAGCAACAATGATTACGTACTTCGTAATCCTAAGAGATTAAACTGCACTTCTCACTTGCAACAACTCTATTACAAGACTTCGTTCTAACACTATTACTATGCAACCCAAACACCCTAATCGAACATAAGAGGATTCTTAGCTAAAACCTCAACTACTCTAGTTGATAATCTTCTTAGAATCATTCAACAATTACAGCAAAAGTTTACGCAAACTTCATGTTTTCAGATATTACAACTCAACAAATACAACTCTAACAATATCCCTAAGATAAGAGAGCATGAGCACCAATCTTCAAGGATAGTCACTTCTTCAGAGGATAGGGAATATGCTTGAGGAGTGTGTGTGTTTTTCTTCAATTTTGAAAACATGCCTTTTGATTGTCACAAAACTAGAATAAGTATTGGACACATCAAAACAAGAAACCAATCCCATTGGTCTAGCACATTTGACCTGTTGGACAAGGCTAACGCTATCGCCGCATCATGCCACTCACTAACTTTCTATAGAAAAGTACTTTTTATGCTCGTAAAAAGCTCCCTCCCAACTCCAAATACCCAAAACAAACCCTTCAGAAGGATCGAAATGAGGGAACAGTCTTGTTGGCTCTTCATCATCATCAAAACTAGCAGTCTAACAAACTGCATATTTCATTTCGCGATCCGTAGGTTATGGCTTACCCTTGTGTTAGACTATAATTAGTGAAGCGTATACATGTGAACGATAATGTACAATTGATGAGGGTACAAGGATCATATAATATGATGACGTAATGAAAGATTTGTGATAACGTAACTAAAGATTAGATGATTAATCCTAAGTATGAGCATGAAAAAGGAAAACCTAGTTGATATTTAATTATTGATAAAATACTCTTGATATGATGTTCTTGATAAGTACCCTTGATTGGATATTCTTGATATCATGTTCTTGATGTTATGATCTTGGTAGTGGAGTCTTGAGGTGATACTCTTGACAAAGAGAGGTTTGAATGACATATGATTGTAGTTGTTCTTAATGGTATATTTTGATGGTGTGTTTGATGGTATAAATTATGAATATATGTTTGCGCATGTGTTGTATAAAAAGAGAGGGACAAGAATGAAGCGAGATACAAACCTAATAGGCTTATGCAAACCTCGTTGGTGCCTTTTAGGATACTATGAATGAGCAGGTGACCGCTCGTTATGTAAATTAATTAGCCTAGAAAACAAACTGAGGTAAGAAAAATAAGTAATTGTATGAATTCGTAGGTAAATTGCTAAGTGCTTTAGTCGATTTTATCTAATAATCTTATGTGTTGACGAATTAACTTAGAAAAAAGTTAGAAATACTAATGGGGTGAAGGTCGACCAATAGATCGCTCTTAAGATTGAAAAAAAAAAAATCACATAATTAAGGTGATAAATAAGGTTGAAAGAACCTAAGTAAATGATGGGTCCCTAGGTAATAAGAGGGCGGTTAAATTTAGCCCGGGAATCGGTGAATAATATCTTTATGGTGGCTCGATTGTGAATTTTGATTGAAGTGGGATTGGCTATTTAATACTTGATAACTAATAAATTAATAAGTAACCATAGGAAGAATCACGTCTTGAACTAGATAACTGGTTAATGGTGAATTGCGGCATAACTAATGTGTCTTCTATGATCTTGATCGTGTAGAATAATGTTAATATTTTATACATGAGTGTAGATGAGTTTTGACAGAAGCTCAATGCATTAATTGTCATTGCGAGAGTTAAGGGTAATTGAGATAAACAATGTGTGTTTATGTGGTGGCATATGTGTTGACGTAAGAAAATACTTGATGAATCGTGCTAATGAATATTGATTTATATACTCTTGCTGAGGTCACCGAAAGTTGACCGAGTATAATTTCATGATAAATATGCTGCTATTGTTGATTCATTACTTCTTTCTAAATGGTCACATGAGTTGATGAAGTATAATGTGGCGAAACGCCATGTTGAGGATCCGTGGTTGATGAATGGGTTTGCCGTGAAAGGTCATACGAGTTGACTCTGTTGATAAACATGCCGTATATATATTGATTGAGTGAGTGATAACAGATTCTTTTCCTGTGGTGAACGTGAATGAGATTGCTGGGTATACCTTACTCCTGAGATAAGTGGCTCGTGCCCGAGGTGAGCATCCGGACGAGCGTAGCCAGTGCATGATATGATATAAGTGGCTCGTGCCCGAGGTGAGCGCTTCCGCGAGCAGTATGAATGGGTATATAGACAGTATGACTAAATGTTCATACGATCAAGTTGTACAGATATGAGTACACAGATAGATATGACTAAATATTCATACGGAAGGTGTATGGTATATGGATTTCTAAAATCCCCTGTGTCATGACTCAAAGGGCAAAAATAAGACCCCTTTCGCATGTCCGCATGTGCTGATGTGATAAGAGGTGTGTCCTAAGTGACATCACCGATGGTATAATTGTGACAGAGAGCATTACATGTATGTCATGGATTTACTTACGCCATGAGATAGAGACCTGTACAAGTATGTTGGATAATACACGTGTGACAAGAACAAGTGATAGGATGACTTCGATATGTGTGCACAGTATTATCGAAAGAGATAAAATTAATGATGCCGATGTGTCTAATTATCATGTGTTCAATGCATTTGATCTGTGCATATTTGTGTTCTACTTATATGGTAACTTAGTGTTTTTGGTGAAATTAGTTTTGAAATGAGTTAATGTTTATATTTGAATTATTGGGTAAATGTGATTTAGATATTTATTGGGTTAACTCGACCAGAGAATGTTCCTATGAAAAGGAAAAAAAATGAATAATTGTGATTAGATGAAAGGTGGTGAAGTGTATATCTACCTGAGTGTAAATCGTTATTGTTCTGTATGATGTGAGATCTTTATGAAATTGATGAGGTGTTGAAAGAAGTAAGGTTGCCAACAAAATCGAGTTAATGCTTAGAATAGTACCTCTGTGCCAGTTGAGCGGAGTTTCTGATGCTGCGGAGACCAATGATATGCCGCAAGCGGTTGTTGCAGCGAGGTCTAAACAGGTGTAGGCTAGCCTAGGCTAAGCTGAGAGAGATGCAGAGATGCAGCAGAGTAAACAACTGCCGTAAATAAAGAGTAAAGAAATTTTCTTTGATAAATTATTTGTTGATTGTTTAAATTCTTGAATTATTGATTGCATATTAATTTATGCTATTGCGTAAAACTAATTGTAGTCAGCCGGTGATACCTACCGAGCATAAATTGTTTACTTCTGCACCTTAGTAATAGGCAAAAGGGAATTACGGTTGCGCGATTGACTAGATTCACCCAAGATCAGCTTCTTCATTTTCTATATAGTTAAAACTGATTAACAAGGCTTTTAAATAGCTTTCACTGTCTACAAGACTGGATTTTGAGTATTCATAGTTTTGTATATTATTATGTTTAACAGTATTCTGTAATAATGTTATTAGTGTAAATATGAGATCAGAATATTATTTCATTTGAATTGAAGAGGTTCTACTGATTTAGTTAAAGCCATGAGGCTGATGATCCTGCCAATTGGGTCGTGACATTTGATAAAGATCTTATTATCATTCCTAAGAAGCAAATAGTCTATTTGAATTCAGCCATCGTACTGCTGTATAAGGTTATCAAGTGCTCCTCCTTCTTTTGGAATCTCAAATGGGTACCACTAACCTAAAAGCTTTTGCAAAATACAAAAGGAGACTTCACTTTCGTTCTTGTCCTCAAATCAAACCTCCATACACATCATAATAACCCTGCTGGTAGTAGATCCTGAGATATATCCATTGAAATCTCCTCCACGAATAACTTCTTAGTGCGCGGTGTACCTCAAACCACCTCGTTCAAATCATCTTAAGAAAGCATTTTGTCCTCCTGATCCAAGCCCACTTGCTGTGTGTGCACACTAATAATGTTCAAATGGATCCTTTAATGACTAATTTAAGCATTATAACCCCGTTGCTGACGCTCCTAACCTCTACAACTTGCTCCCCTAGCTCACTATCTTTGGCCAAAATTCTACCTCACGCCTCTTGAGTACCACAACTATACCTATGGGTGGACATGGTATGATAGATACCAAATATCATATCAAAAAATTAATCTTTTGATACCGCAATTCTCATATTATGGTATTTTATATGCGTTTCTAAAAAGTTTGATATTCGATACAATATTTGATATTTATAAAACAAATTATTGAAATACTAAATACCATATGAAATATATAGTTACATATAAAATTCATATATATTATTATAATACTACCTAATACATTAAATAGTACCGTACAAAATTAAATATTTGATCTTGAAATTTTGACTATTCTATTTTGATTGAAAAGTCCTTTTGAGTGATTGATTAATGAAGAGAATTGCTTATACTTCTTTTTTTGAATATTTCTACATGTGTAAGATGTTAATTGATATAATTGAGACGTTTTTGAAAATCGAAGTCATAATTCTCTATTATATGAGTATATGTAAGTTGAAATCTACCAAACTATGATTACCAATACTACATACTACAAGATACCGAAAATCAAAATTTAAAATACCGACCATACCGAATTAATTTGCATGGTGATGATATATATTTTTCAAAATCGAAAATTAAAATTACCTAATCAAAATTTTTAATATCATATCAAATCATACCATACCATGTCCTCCTCTGCTTATACACATTCACATCCTACGCACTAGTTCCTATCCATGGTCTCCTCGAGCATAAATTATATTAATCTTCCTTTTCTGAGAATCTTCACTAGTTCTATGTACTTCCCCGTCAGTCCCTATATACCAAGACTTATCTCATCTTAGAAGTTCCTACAGCATTTACCCCTTGAACCTCGCTTCTATTCCCGACCGAGTACATGACCCTAGTCTACCATTGGACACCGCAGCCACAAAAACAAATGAGAACTAAACGAGGTTTTACACTAAAAACAGTAGAAATTAATACAAATCATTCGATAGGACTCAAAGCACAAACAATAAAAATTCTAAAGACGAGTATACTAATAAGACAAACGTGTGGTAATCCAAAAGGCAAGTATAACTAAAGGTAAGAATGAAAACTAAAGCATTCATAAGAAACTAGCCGAATAAAGAACATAGTTGTAAATCGATCAAGGAACTAAAACAATAAGCAAAAACAAATAACAATGCTTTGAGAAAAAGTGACAATCTATATACATCTAATTACTAAACATAGTTTAACAAGAAATAACATGAAAGAATTATATATTGAAATTACAGAAGAACCCTAAGACTTATGAGCAAGTCAAGGACATACAAAAATTAGTGCATAAGTATTACTACCGCAGAGAACGACAAGCAACTACCAAGCATTTACCTAGGGCATGTATTCAAAAAGCAAGAAAAATCAAATGCAAATTCGTAAGTCTGACCATAGAAAAATGATACAACTTAATATCCGAAAACTCGCCAAAAATGAATAAATATCACTTTTCTCGCTTTTCTCCCGACTTTCTCGTTGTTTAGGTAGAGGTCATCGAGAAAATACTCGAATAGATCTGGTCAAGATCTGGTCAGATCTGATATTCCCGGTGATTTTTGACCGCTATTGGCTTGTGATGAAGAGGAAGACGAAAAGAAGAGGAGGGGGAGGATTAAGAAACCTGCTGCAGAGAGCATGCCTAAAAATGGAGATGATAATAATCACACGTTTTATTTAACACAATGAAACAAATAAAAATAATTTTAAAAACATAAATTAATAATATCTTTTAAAGAACTGTCAAGTGACATACAACAAATAATAACACATGAAAGATACTAATTTTATTTATATTATTTAAATAAATGCTATATTTATTTTTTAATGATAAAATCATATAACATTTTTAATATATATATATATATAAATTTAATATATTGACGTGAGACACACCTCCTGATGTACGCTAAACTAGTCCCTAAAAATGAATTATTCAAAATTTAAAAATTTTAAAAATATTTAGAAAAGTTAAAATTGTTGATTGTGTTTTTGAATTTTCTAAATAAAAATATTTTAATGGGATGTAGTGTGAAGACCAATTTGCAAGATATACCGTGTAGATTTCCCCAAGTTTTACTTTTTTTTTCGTATCGACCCACTAAAGGCCCATTCTGAGATAAAGGACTCGGCTCCCATTCTTCTACATTAAACTGGGTTTAAGTCGGCTGCGGCCCATGAACACAGGTATATACTCTTCGCACAATGCCAAAACCTCAGCTTATCATAGCGGCAGAATTGTAAGGTCTCATAATACTCGCCGCCTACTTCTCTATCCTCAGTGGAGTCTATTTTCTTTCGTCTCGCATGCTCATATTTCTACTACTTTTCGTTCCGATTCTAAATTTCTACATTTGATCTGTATTGTGATTTGATTTTCTCTGGTAAAAGTTCACTTTATATGAGTCTTTTTGATTGAAATTTTTTAGTTCTTTGTTAGGTGATTTTTTAAAATCTAGATCTAGGTTAGATCTGCTGTTTGTTTGCAGTTATGTTTGTGAATAAATTTATGTTTTTATTCGTGTGGTGAAATATTTTTAATCGTAAGTCGAATCTTATGGAGTTGTTTGATGTTGCGTTTGAGGATGTTTAGTTGTTTGATGTTGTAAGGTTAGGGTATATCTATATTTGTAGTTCATGTTAATATTTTTAGCTTGAAGTGAATCTTAAGGAGTCGTTTGATGTTGTGTCGAGGATGTTTATTAGTTTGATGTTGTGGTTAGGTTATCTGTGTTTCTTTAGTTCATGTTGATACTCCAGAAGCTGTTTTTGTCTGTTGAAGGATGTGATTAAGCTGTTTCATTTCTGATGATTTCCTGATATGTATATGTGCGATTGCGTGTATATAAGGTCGTCTGTGTATGTGTCTGTTAAATTAAGTTGTTCATATGTGGATGATTCTAGACAAGTAGATCTGTGTTAATAGCTGTCAGCCTGCAAATGGCTATGACTAGTGATTGTAATTGGTCTAAAATTTGTTCATCAGCCCTGTTGGCTTCTACTGCGTGTGGTTCTATAAGCTTTATCTCGTTGATCAGTGATTTGGTGTTTCTTTTTGGTGTCTTGACTTGTTTTAAACATCACAGTTTAGTTATAGTCGAATTTCATACTTTTAACCATCTCCTTGCGTTGTGTGTGCTTATATTCAACAAAGTAGGGGTAATTGTTCTTTAAGCTTTCAGCCATATGATGTTCTTGTATATATCTCTTGAATAAATCTTGTTCTTCGTTAGTTGTGGTAATCAGCTGTGATTGATCTACACTTTAGGAGAATAAAGTGTGTTTTGATTGATGCTTAACATTCCTTGTGTCAAATGGCAGGAATAAGGAGTAACTCTAAGTTGATACGTAACAAGCATTCAATATGGTGAAGTTCACAGCTGAAGAGCTTAGAAAGATTATGGACTATGCTATAACATTCGCATGTCTGTTATTGCCTGCGCTCTGTACTATGGTAAGAAACTAAACTAATTAATTCTTCGTAGATTATTATCCATGTCAAATGGGAAGGGAACTTTATGTTGAGCCTTGCATCACCTGGAATCAATTGAAGCAACCTTATATGTTTTAGGGTGGTAGCTTGTTTAATATGTTTCATTAGTTTTCCTTTTCCTTTGTGTTTTGTTGTTACATATTCTGGTTATTGGTTTTAGGTGTACCAGATATGTTTAAATTTATGGTTAGCCCTTGTGATCACCTGAATCAATCTTAACATTAAAACTACGTTATATGTTTTTGGGGTGGTACAGTTTGTTTAATATTGTTTCATTAGTTTTCTTCTTCTTTGCATTGCTGTTGAGCATATTCTAGGTAAGGTAATATGTATCATCTATGATTTAACTAACCAGATGATGAGTAGGAGTTTCTAATTTGCGATATATCAGAATCCACAGGAAAATCTACTCCCTTACCGATTCTTTGGTGGCGGCTGCTGGTGTCATTGCTCAGGAAGTAGCAGGTGATGTCAGAATGACAGATACACGGGCAGATGAGGCTGAGCGTGGTATCACCATCAAGTCCACTGGTATTTCACTTTACTATGAGATGAGTGATGAGTCCTTGAGGAACTTCAAGGGAGAGAGGAATGGGAATGAGTACCTCATCAACCCTATTGATTCACCTGGGCACGTTGACTTCTCCAGTGACTGCTGCTCTTCGTATTACTGATGGTGCGCTATGTGCTGATTGTGTGGAAGGTGTTCGTGTCCAGACAGAGACTCAGCTCCGTCAGGCCCTTGGTGAAAGGGATTCGTCCCATCTCACAGTTAACAAGATGGACAGGTGTTTCCTGGAGCTTCAGGTTGATGGAGGAGGAGCCTATCAGACATTCCCAAAGAGTTATTGAGAACGCTAATGTTATCATGGCTACATATGAGATCCTCTGGTGATGTCCAGGCTTATCCCGAGAAAGGTACCGTTGCTTTCTCTGGATTGCATGGGTGGGTTTTCACTCACCAATTTTGCCAAGATGTGCTCAAATTTGGTGTTGATGAGACTAAGATGATGGAAAGGTTGTGGGGTGAGAAACTTTTTCACCCTGCCACGGTGCGACTACCAAAAACACCTGGGACGGCTTCATGCAAGCGTGGGTTTGTTCACCTCTGCGTGAGCCAATCAAGCAGATTATCAACACTTGCATGAATGATCAGAAAGATAAGCTCTGGCCAATGTTGCAGAAGCTTGGTGTAACCATGAAATCTGATGAGAAAGATTTGATGGGCAAGGCACTAACATGAAGTTTTACGTGTGATGCAGACCTGGCTTCCTGCAAGTACTGCTCTTTCTGGAAATGATGATATACCACCTTCCATCTCCTTCCACAGCTCAAAGATACCGTGTGGAAAACCTGTACGAGGGACCCCTTGATGATGCTTATGCCAATGCCATCAGGAACTGTGATCCAGAAGGGCCGCTTATGCTTTATGTATCCAAGATGATTCCAGCATCTGACAAGGGTAGATTCTTTGCTTTTGGTCGTGTGTTTGCCGGGAAGGTTAGTACTGGTGGCTAGCTGTTGAATCATGGGTCCTAACTATGTTCCTGGTGAAAAGAAAGATTTATATGTTAAGAATATCCAGAGAACTGTTATTTGGATGGGTAAGAGGCAAGAAACTGTGGAGGATGTTCCCTGTGGTAACACTGTTGCCATGGCTGGCTTAGGATCAATTTATTACCAAGAACGTTGACCAATGAAAAGGAAGTCGATGCCCACCCTATCAGGGCAATGAAGTTTTCTGTCTCACCAGTCGTGCGTGCTGCTGCCCAGTGCAAGGTTGCATCTGACCTGCCCAAGCTGTTGAAGGTCGGAAACGCTCTGGCAAAGTCTGATCCTATGGTTGTTTGTTCATTGAACAGTTTCGGAGGTATACTGGGTTGCTGGTGCTGGAGAATCGCTTGAGATTTGTCTGAAACTAGGATACTTAATGGAGGTGTTGAATATAAAATCTGATCCTGTTGTGTCCTTTCGCGAGACAGTTCTCGAGGTGTTTGTCGACTGTAATGAGCAAGTCTCTAACAAGCACAACCGTTTGTACATGGAAGCTAGACCAATGGAGGAAGGGCTTGCAGAGGCTATTGATGAAGGACGCATTGGCCCTAGGATGATCCCTGTATGTGCGTTCCAAGATCTTGGCTGAGGAGTTGGTTGGGACAAAGATTCCTGCAAAAGAAAATTTGGTGCTTTGGTCCAGAGACAACTGGCCCCAACATGGTGGTGGATATGTGTAAGGGAGTTCAGTACCTGAATGAAATTAAGGATTCTGTTGTTGCTGGTTTCCAGTGGGCTTCCAAGGAAGGTGCTTTGGCTGAAGAGAACATGAGAGGTATTTGCTTTGAAGTGTGTGATGTTGTTCTTCATGCTGATGCTATTCACAGGGGTGGTGGCCAAGTTATTCCCACTGCTAGGAGAGTTATCTATGCTTCTCAGCTTACAGCCAAACCCCGCCTGTTGGAGCCTGTATATCTTGTGGAGATTCAGGCTCCAGAGCAAGCCCTAGGTGGCATCTATAGTGTTCTGAACCAGAAGCGTGGACATGTGTTTGAGGAGATGCAGAGACCAGGAACCCCTCTTTACAACATCAAGGCTTACCTTCCTGTCGTTGAATCATTTGGATTTTCAGGTACCTTGAGAGCTGCTACGTCAGGTCAAGCTTTCCCACAATGTGTGTTTGATCATTGGGACATGATGTCCTCCGACCCATTGGAAACTGGCACACAAGCTCATCAACTTGTCCTTGATATCCGCAAGAGGAAGGGTTTGAAGGAGCAGATGACCCCTCTATCTGAGTTTGAGGACAAGCTGTAAGCTTGTGGAAGTTTCAAGTTGGCAGAGGTTTTTGATGGATTCTTTGCTTTCGGATCTGCACTAGTTTTGTTTTACATTTATTTATGTTTTGGCTGTACTTTTTACCGTCTTCCATGTAGGAGTTTGAACCTCAAGTGAGCTATTGCATTACTTGTGTTATCTACAAAAACAAGAATCTTTCTGTTAGTGTTGTTTTCAAAACTATTCTAGTTCTTTTGTTTATTGCTTTTGTGGCTTGGGCTCTTCCTCTACTGCTAATGTTCTAACTTTTGATGCGTCTTATCTATGAACTTTGATGTGGCATTGCCTGCAAGTGTTGTGTTTCTGCTGAATAGACCTCAAAATACTGCTTCCTCTATGATTATGGTGATCATGTTACAGGAATGGGCACCGAGCTGACTTTCAAATTCTGGAATGCTAAGTTAGGTCGTTGAGGAGGTTAAACTTATTAATCAAGAAGGTAGACAAGGTCTCTATTGGAAACTTTCTAACATACTTGTCAGAGTTGCAAGGCTAGTAGAAACTTTCGAATCTACTTGTCAGAGTTGCTAAGACGACCATTCCATTGCACTCTATGGAACCTGTGGAAATGTCAGTGGTGTAGTTGTGGTTTCGAGGATGTTGCACAAACCTTAGTTGAGGGACTATCATGTTCAATTCTGGGTGATGTTTTTTTGGTAGATATGGGAAGAGACTTGTTGCATGACAATTTGTTACTTCCACTAATGTACACGACTCTCATGTGGAATCTTTCTTGATCGTTCCAATATGAAAAATCAACCCATACGAATAATCATGTCAACCTGTCGGTAGCTTTGCGAGCTTAAGCTGATATTCCTAGTAAGAAGATAGAAGAAAAATGTCAAGGACTAACTCTGATTGTTCTTTAAATAGCTAAAAGGAAGAAGAAACAACAGCGGCGGATAAGATTTTCAGACTGACTGGGTCCAAATTTTGGTATTGACGTTAACCAACTTACTACACTTTTAGCTAACATATGATTAATAATCAGTTTCTCACATTTCGTAAATAGTCGGACATTGAGGATTATTCAGAAAGATATTTGGGGAATTGACCTAATTCTATCTTTTTTCGTTCCGTTCGAGAGAATTAGGGGAAGGAAGGGCACACAGGGAATGAATGGGAAACATATAATTAATCATCTGCTTCTCACATTTTGTGAATAGCAGGGACGGTGAGGATTATTCAGAAAGATATTTCGATAATTGGTCTGATTTTATCTCTTTTCATTCCGTTTGAAAGAATTAGGGAAAGGAATGACGCACGAGAAATAAATGGGAAGGTCAAAAAGTAATTCTTTAATCTTGATGTAGCATTTCTAGAAGGTAAGAGATCCCAGTTTCTTAGCTGACAAGGTTATGGAATTATCTTCTCAAGTAATTGGAGGAAAGAGGTTAGATAATGTAACAGCCGATTATTTTGATGGATTTTATTAGTTGAGCCGATAGTATATAATTGCCAAAAAGAGACCCAAAGGTGTGGTGGAAAGTTGTCTTCGTCATGAACAGGGGTGGCTGAGGGTGTTTATCAGAATATTTTTTGATAAAAAAATTTATATATAGGGTAATATTTTTAAATTTTTTTATGCATACATGAATTTTGAATTTTTTAAAACTAAGAGTAGCGATTGGATCAATGATTTAGGGGTCAAAATTTATCTTGAGGTTTCAAATTTTTAAATTTTAAATGTTATATTTTTATTTTTAGAATATTTGTAATGAAAATTCTGAATTCGTCACTAACCATGAATTATGTGATTTTGAAATTAATTCGCATTATTTTGCTCTCCAAATCATAAATATTACTTAGAAGAACGATAACTGTGTTGTTGTTTGAAAGAATAAATTCGATCTGTCATGTCAAAGGTTTCCTAAACTGTCATTCTGATGTCTCGTTTATTAATACAATATAAAAACTTGGCTTAATATATAGCCGACACTTTCAATTTTTCAAGATATTCTATTCAGAAACTTATCAGAATATTTTATTTAGATGTTTAATTAAACATTATTTTAATTAGGTATCTTAACTTCTAATAAAGTGTTTCAATTAGATAATTTCAATTCAAATTTTGAAAGTATTTTTGCACGTATTTTCATTCATCTATGTATATTGACCACATAAAATATGTACTTTCCTTTTAATTATACACATCAACCTTTACTGGAAAATATTCGAGTTCTACGGCTTATTGAGGCGAGCTATTCCAGCAAGTAGTAAAATTGTGGCCATGGAATTATACTAACGACTTATCCAAATTATTGTAGAAATTTCGCAATTAATAATTGGACCATGCAAATTAGGAATACTTTTTCTGGACTAAAAAACAGATTACTTTATCTATTTTTCCATCTCTCATTATATATATCTTAACTTGGACATTTATTTCAAGTGTATATCTCATTTTTGCATAGTAGGGTTATGAAAATTCAACATTAGCCTATTGTATGTGTCAATTTTTATTTTGCCAATAAACCCTTGAATTGAAGTTCCACAAGTGATACTTTCTGATATTGAATTTGAAACAGTTATATGAATTTCTTACGACATGCAACTGAAACAGGTTCTTGTGAATGGAAAAAAAGAAAAGAAAAGAAAGCGATTGAATGTGGAGAGTTGTTCTTACTTTATCGGAGGAATTTAATAGCTCCTCCGATTATATTTTTCCCTAGATAAAAGAACAGATTAGTAATTTATCTTTTCAAAGGTATCATCCCAGTAAAATATATTTTTATAACAGGTTCTATTCCTGATAAAAAATATAGTGAAATAATTTTTCCTATTCTTCCCCCCAAACCTGCTATTAAAAAGGATGTTCATTTCTTAAAATATTCTACATACATAAGCAGGAACTGAAAAAAGAGTAAGATTTATCTCGATGGTAACAAGAGTAACAATGTAGTTTACAATGCTATAACAACGTTATAGTAAGCAAAATTATAGGAAAAAGGGAATATGAGATAACCATTACGGATGCGTCAAAGGAAGGTCAAGTGCTTGATATTGTCCCTTTTGGACCAAAATTTCTTATTTTACGGGGGAAATTTATCAAATTTGATCAACCATTAATGAGTAATCCTAATGAGATGGATTTGATCAGGGAGATGCAGAAATAGTATTTCAAGATTCATTACGTGTTCAAGGACTTTTGTTCTTTTTAGCATATGTTATTTTAGCACAATTTTTTGGTTCTTAAAAAGAAACACTTCGAGAAGATTCAATTGACCAAAATGAATTTCTAGATTCACAGATTTATTGATATTAAGTTCATGAAATGATCCAAATTTTTGTTGACGATTATTTATAATAAAAAAATAAAATTATAAAAACTCATTTATCTTATTTATACTCTTTTTAAAAATCTACATACTATGTGGTGCAAGGAATTTTCAACATCTCGTTGAGAAAAAGTATGTAATGTAAAATTTAAAGAAGAGTACTTAACTTTTATTTTTTTAATTTTTTATTGGAGTAGTGTGACTATGTCACTCTTTGACAGATTTCATTGCGATAAGATATATCAATAGTTTTCTATTATAAATGAAAAGAAAGTCAAACTTGTCTAATACTATAAGGAAGCGGGGGATAGATTTAGGGAAGGAAAAAAAAATCTAGAAGAAATTATTTGTCTTTCTAGTTTTCAGGACAAAAAAAGGGTGTAAAAAAAATCCTTTTTTCTTGTGTCAAGCCGAAAGAAAAATGATTTTTTTTTATCTTGCTTGTTAAAATTTTTTTGTTTTCATTTCGATTTTTTTAGGAGTATCAGGAATCTTTTACTCTACACCAATATTTTTTTACGTAAAATATGTGAAATGATGGACAAATAAAAAAAAGAAATTTTTTTATTAATTAAATAAATAAAAATTTTGATCATCTAATGGAATAATAGTATAATGGTTGGAGAGAAAATAACAGTATCTACTTGGACACTACAGCAAAAGTGTGTTGAATTAAGAACATACAGTAAACACATTTACTATGAATGCCTTATTTTGTCTCCACTTATGAAAGGCCAAACGACCAATAGGCACTGCGATGCAAAGAGATTTACTTGGAGATCTGAGAAAGTCCCACATGAATATTCTATCATAACTGACATTCAAAAATTGATACATGAAATTTTAATAAATTTGAAAGAAATTGTATTGTGAAGCAACCAATATGATGACACGTCTATTGTGTGAAGGGTCTTGGATATATAACTGTTCAAGATATCATCTTGCCGCCTTATGTTGAAATCATTGATAATACACAATATATAGCTAGTTTAATAGACCAATTGATTAATTACTCTAGTCGAGTCCAATGAAATTTCAAAATAAAGATATTTTTATTCCGTTCAAAATGTGTTGCATCACGATCTAGAAACCAATTCATATTGACACAATTTGTTTCCTTAACTATGAGTCTACTCCTTTCTCACAGTACGAGTGAAAGGGAAAAAGTAAAGACGGTCATTAAAGTAGCCCAAACAAGATTTACTATATCATATGAACTATTTCCCCTATTTCTATAAATATAAAGGAATTGTTCCATTATTTCTCACTAATAATAGTGGAAGCAGTGGCGTAGAATCAACACGAACGAAGATTATTCATAAACTAATACAATAAATTTTCTAATTTTACAAAAAACTTCTATATGATTTCTAATCGGAAAAGATTAAACACAAGCAAAATCTTCAGTAATATCTCAAGGGAATGTTACTACTGGAACATGTAGAAATAATATATTTTATTCTTTTTTAATTAACCCTCATTTTAATTAATTGATGCTTGAATACTTAAGAGATTTTCATTTGGATCTAATTGAAATTCGAGTTGGAGGAGGAACTTGATCGCAAAAAAGAAAATTCTAGTTGTAAGCTGTCTAATGAAACCTTTGTTGGACTTGGAGCCTGAATTGAAATCTTATTTAAATAGAAAGATCTCAAAAATTTGAATTTTCTTTTTGTATGTTATATGGATGATCCGATCTGTAAGGATCATAATTGAAATTGCTTGATCGTCTTTTTGTGAGAAAGAATCAAAATAGAATCAATTTGAATTCAGGATCATTATTCGAAATCTTAGTGAAACACTTATTTTCTTATTGTATGTCCGTTTTTCATTAAAAAATACCAATTGAAATAGAGGGTTTTTTCAAACAATAAGGTGCTAAATCAAATATTCAATCAAATGGTATGAATATAATTAAAGGAAATGATCATATATTTTATGTGGTTAACTTAACTATTTAATTGATGAATGAGAACACACACAATTTTATTTTTTTAAAATTTGAATAAAAAATATCTAATTGAAATATTTTTTAAGAGTTCGAGATATGCAATTCAAACAAAATTTAATTTAAATAAAATATTCAAATAAATTTAAAAAGTTGGTCATGTATTAAGCTTAAAATTTGTAACTTGTCAAATGTTAAGTATGTGGGTGCATGACGGTAGGAAATGGTTTCTCCCAATGAAATGGTGATGCTGCTGCCTGCTGGTTCGTCTATAGTACTTATTCCTTATTGGTGCAATTGATTCCATTTCATCATCCATACACAACCTCAAATACTTGGATACTTCCTTGGTGAAAGGAACAAGAGTCTAAAAAATAATATTACTGATAGTTTTAAATTTTGGTGTCGATAATCCTTTTCTTTTATAAAATAAAATTTACTCACCTCGTAAAGAACAAATAGTTTCAAAATCTTTGTTCTTATTGCAAAATAATACTGGTAATGCTAGTAACAATAACTTTTGTTCTCTTTTCAATTTTGCAGCCGTTCTACCTCCTGCCACAGGAAAAGACAATTCTAGACCACTTCATCAACAACCAAATGCCAACCCATATACAATTCAAAATTCTCAGAGCCCCTTCACACCACCATGTATTTTCTGTAAAGGGGAAAAAAAAGGAAGCAAAATGTCAATCTCTCTGTATCTACTACTTTGTTTACCTTTCGTCATCATGACTTTGCTCTTCTTCTTCTACCTCTACGTAGTTTCGAGAGCAACCAGTAGGGACCACCATTCTCGGCCGGTGAAATCGGCCGGAAAGCAAGGACTTTCTGACGTGCAGCTGGAGAAACTCCCTAAAATCACCGGAAAAGATTTGAGGCTGTGCACTAATGATTGCGCAATTTGCTTGGATGTGATTGGGAACGAGGAACTTGCAAGGTTGATTCCTGGTTGCAACCATGGATTCCACCTAGAATGTCTCGATCTTTGGCTGTCCAAGCAGCCATTTTGTCCTATTTGTAGACATAAGCTTCAGTCTAACTTGGAGTCCGTTTGGTTTAGCTGAAAAAAATGACTTTTAAATATAAATGCTTAAAATATTTTTTAAGTGCTAAAACTTATTTTATAAATAAGCAGTTATATGTTTGGATAAAAGTGCTGAAGCTGAAAAAAAATTATTGATGTGTTTGGTATATAAAT
>JACEIK010004309.1:68767-100243 GCA_018107945.1 Datura stramonium
TAGAGGAATGGGTCCAGTCCCTGTGGGTTCGACATTCCGGTTCTTAAAAAGAGCCACTATATTACTTGCACGACCCGTACACTTGCGGGCTCAACACCAGGATTATACTCTAGAGTTTACCCGGTTGTCCAAGTATGTGCTAGAGATAGTGGCCAATCAGAGGGATCGGGTGAGCAGATCTATGAATGGGGTGGTGGATTACTTGGTCAAGGATTGCAGGACTGCATGCTACATTAGGACATTGACTTCTCCCAATTGGTGGTGTATGCCCAGCAGGTGGAGGCGGTGTAGATGAGGGAGAGGGAGAGAGAGGCCAAAAGGGCCAGGGTAGACAGTTTTGGGTTCTCCCAGCAGAAGTCTAATGGTGGACATCACTAGAATTCCTACCAGTGGTAATCAGCCCTAGCGTCATCATTAGCCCCAGCGCCGTCACCAGCCAACGTGCTATCTAGGTCTAGGCATTACTAGAGGTGACGAGCTTCAGGCTCTCGAGGTCAAGGTAGCAAGTAGGTGGAGCCCAGCATTCCTGTTTGTGACAGGTATGATAGGCACACCAGTCAGTGCTTAGAAGGTTCAGGGGCATGTTTTAGGTGCGGAAAGCCCGGTCATATGCTCATGGACTACCCTTCAGGCAGACGGGGCCATGGTAGCGGTCGAGACCTAGCCACCAGTTCAACAACTCCACCAACACACTCAACTTAGTAGGGTGAATCCAGTAGTGAATGTTGTGGTAAACGTTAGAATTGGTTTTACGCCTTCTCGTCTCATTAGGAGTAGGAGGTCTCTCCAGATGTGGTCACTGGTATGTTACAAGTATTTTATCTTGATGTTTATGCATTGTTAGATTCAGGGGCTACCCTATCTTTTGTGATGTCCTTTGTCGCTAGTAGTTTCGGAGTAAGTCCCAAACTCCTATCAGAACCCTTTTCAATCTCTACTCCAGTCGGTGACTCAGTTAGAGCTTGACGGGTTTACAGAAATTGCTCTATCATAGTTTTTCAGAAAGTCACCTCAACTGATTTAGAATGCGTTAGACATGATAAAATTTGATGTTATCTTTGGCATGGATTTTCTACATGCATGTTATGCCTCAGTAGATTTTTGAACCTGTGATGTAGAGTTCCGGTGTCCGGGTGAGCCAGTCCTAGAGTGGAAGGGTAGTTCAGCTGTTCCTGTAGGTTGCTTATTTCCTACCTTAAGGACATAATGATGATTTCTAAGGGTTGTATTTACCATTTATGTTGGTTAAGGATTCTACGTCCGAGACCCCGACTCTCTAGTCAGTTAGAATATTATGTGAGTACCTGAAAGTTTTCCCAGATAATCTCAAAGGAGTTCCTCACGAGCGGGAGATTGACTTTGGTATTTACCATCTTCCCAATACGCAGCCTATATCTATTCCTCCGCACAAAATTTCTCCAGCTGAGCTAAATAAATTGAAAGAACAATTGAAGGATCTCGTAGACATTGGTTTCATCAGACCTAGCAAATCGCCAGGGGGTACAGTAGTTCTCTTTGTTCGAAAGAAAGATGGTTCTCTTCATATGTGCATTGAGTATCGACAGCTGAACAAGGTTACAATCCAGAACAACTATCCCCTTCCCAGAATTGATGGCTTATTTGAACAACATCAGGGTGCTCAGTGCTTCTTAAAGATAGATCTGAGGTTCGGTTACCACCAGCTTAGAGTTAGGGAGATTAACATACTAAAGACAGCTTTCAAGAATCATTATGGTCAATATAAGTTTGTAGTTATGTCTTTTGAACTAAAGTGTGCTCCTGCAGCTTTTATGGATTTAATGAACAGGGTGTTGAAGCCATATTTTTAAATGTTCGTGATTATCTTCATAGACGACATTTTCGTATACTCTTAGAGCAAGGAGGAGCATGCCACTCATTTGATGTCAGGACCTGTACATAGACAGAGATCGTAATACGAGACAAGGAACCGCGAAAGGCCCCAAGTCGACCCATCGCATAAGCATACATCTAATTCATTCACTTTAAATGGAAGACTGAGCATAAGACATAGTAGAAAAGTAAACATTACATAACATGCCATAACATTCGGAAAAACTGGACATACGCACATGATGAGTACTACGTACTGTCTGAAAGCCTCTACTCCATAAGATGGGTTGATGGGACAACAGCCCCAACTAACCCAGCCAAGTACTAAAACAGAAGTAACATAAATTTCTAGTCAAACGACCCTCGGAATATGAGGACTCACCAACAAGATGGAAGTGAACTCTAAGATGATCTAATGATGAGGATAAGCCTGAGAGCCGGGTCTTATATCATGAAATGATACAACATACAAAGTATTTGGTCAGTACGTGAAATGTACCAAGTATGCGAGGTAAGTAAAACGAACATTTAAAATACATGAAACTCATAAAACATCATAAGAGAAGGACATCATGTTCATATCATAAATATTGTGACATAACGTAAGGCTCAATGTTTTCAAATCATTCGTAGACAATTCATTTTCATAATCCCAAGAGAAACTTTATCAAATCATCACTTGAACCAATTTCATGAACATAACAATGAATAAAAATATACGAAAGAATGAGAGGACTCGTCATAACTGACACCATCATGGTAGAGGCTTCAATGATGCCCCAACTATCTCACTCAAGTGGGCAGAGTCTCCCCTAGCTTGCCAGGCGAGGGATGTACATTATGTGATATAACGAAATAGGGGATCATTATCATTGTAATGTATCATTATAAACCCAAGATAGCACGTGGTTATGAGACACCGACGTAGTCCTTTGAACGTCGGGCTACACGAGGCTAGACATGGTTCCCAAAAACATGCATATTAAGCTTATACATAAATCAATAACATCATTCATTAAGATTCATGGCTAAACTAAACATTTATCATTCATTGATCCCCACTAAAACATGATTATCCAAGAATCAAAGGACTTTTAGTCGGCTATCATCATAAATTAATAAATCATAAGATCCATTTCATAAACCAAAAATCATTCATCATTATGTGGTCATAGACAAATACTTTACCATGCTTTACAATTCTCAATTCATTCGAAAACATGCTTATAATATGGGTAATTTGAAAATATTCTTTTCATCATCAATAGTTCATAAATCATATAGACCATGCATATTTGAAGATCATGTATATAACTTGTAAATTATCAAATCATGTTGGATATTTGAAAAAATCCATATTTCAAATCATAAATCATGTTGAGTTTGTAAATATCAACGATTGAAGAGAAGATCATAAATCGATTCATCATAGATCATGCATAATTAGGCTTAATTGTGCAAATCGAAATCAATAATTTTTTAAGTAAAATAAATTGTAAAAGATGATCAAAATCCATAAAATATGATATAATTCACAAATCATAAAAGCCCATTATCAAATCATTAGATTTTCACAAAATTGAATTCAATACCCCATGAGATTTTTGATAGATTATCATAATTTAATAGAGAATGGGCATGGGTGTGAATGAAAAAACTCATTCGTAACCCTACATACCTGGGTAAGATCAGATTCTAGAGTTTTTGAATGCCTAAGGATGAATTGATAGGAAAAAGCTTGAATCTATGCTTGATCTATATAGAATTCTCTTAATTTTGCCTGCATGAGAATTAATAGGTTAGGGCTAGAAAAATACATAAAACGACGTAGTTTAGGTCCTTAGATCATAGAAAGGTCGAAAATACCCTTAATAAAACTTTCCTGAAAAACTGCCCAGATCGATCCAACGAGCGTACCAATGAGTCATTGGAAGCTCCGATGACTCGTGGTATCGCTCTTCATATGCACTGCCCAGGCCCTGATCTCGGATTCATACCATGGCTTGATAGGACGACTCGTCCTTTGATCCAATGGATAGTTGAGTCGAACATTACTAGCCCCCTTCACAAACCTGAACTTCCTTACCACGAGCCTCACCATGACTCGTGGTTGCTTCCAATGAGTCATGGTCTTGATCAATTACATGCATTGGAAATCTTACCACTTAGACAATGATTGGTGACAACAGATTGTTGTTACTCATGACGGGTCGATGGATGAGTCGTTACATCGGGCATTGCTTCCACTAGCCTCAGACAAGATACTTTCCACGACTCATCCCAGCGGGTCATTGGTTGGACCGATGATCCGTTGGGTCACCCGTTTTGCAATACTTTACCAGTTTCAGTAGTTTTCATGTTTTAACTCTCGGGTCTACTCTTAGGTACTTTCGAGGTATTACAATATCTCCCGCTTGGGAACATTCATCCTCGAATGTAGGAAACAAGCAGAAAATAGAAACATGCAATTATCATATTCAAATACTAATCATTTAAACCGAAAACTAATGGAATGACTACCTCCGATTCATATGACATAGCTGAGCTGATCTCATGTTTCACATACACATCCTTACACATAAAAGGAACTTGAACACATAAACTAAACATGAAAACTAAATGGAGTCATATGGAAAAACTGATACATCAATTCGAAACTAAGCTGGTAGAGAATAAATGTTGGTATCTAGCCATCATATCCACTTCGGCTTCCCACATAGCTCCTTCAACAAGTTGATTCCTTAATAATACTTTAACTGAAGCTACATCCTTGTTCCTTACCCTATGAACTTATGATCCAATATTTCCACTGCCACATCCTCATAGCTAAGGCTATCTTTTACACCAACATTGTCCACCGGGACTACTAGAGTTGGATCACCCAAATATTTCTTCAAAAGCGATATATGAAACACAGGATGCACGGAAGATAACTTTGATGGAAACTCCAATTCATACGCCACCTTGCCAACTTTTCTCAAAATCCTATAGGGGCCAACCATGCGGGGACTGATTTTCCTTTATTCCCAAACCGCATTACTCCCTTCATGGGAGATACCTTTAGAAATACCCAATCATCTACCTGGACCTCCAACTCTCTCCTCCTCACATTAGCATATGACTTTTGATGACTCTGAGTAGTTTTCAGCCTTTCCCTTATCAACTGAACCTTCATCATAGCCTCATGAACAAATTCAGGCCCTATCATAGCTGTCTCACCAACCTCAAACCATCCGATGGGAAATCTACATCTCCTCCCACAAAGAGCCTCAAACGTTTACATTTGGATATTGGAGTGATAGTTGTTATTATAAGAGAACTCGATCAGGGGAAAGTAACAAGCTCTCAACATATCTTTGAGAGTTTCAATTGCCAGCTCCTCATGACCATCCGTTTGCGGCTGAAATGCTATGCTGAGTTTAACCTGAGTCCTAAGCCCTTTGTGAAAAGACCACCAAAACTGAAATGATAAAAAAAGGCACTCTGTGCAATCGAACCAACTCCAGGATATATAGTTTTGCATAATACGCCACCGAATCCGTAGTTTTGACCAGTAGAAAATGAGCAGCCTTGGTCAACCTGTCCACCACCACCCAAATGGAATCATATTATCGGGGAGTATGAGGTAACCCTATTATGAAATCCATGTTAATTTCTTCTCACTTCGAAGTAGGAATGCTGATATCCTAAAGTACTCCTCCCAGCCTTTGATGATCAACCTTTACTTGCTGATAGTTTGGGCACTTGACTACTAATTCTGCAATATCCTTCTTTATGTCGTTCCACAAATATATTTCCCGAAAGTCATGATACATCTTGGTGGCACTCGAATTGATAGAATACCTAGATCAATGGGCGCATGCAATATTCGACTCCTTAAATCATCAACATCTGGAACACATATGTGACCCTGGTTCCGAAGCACACCATCTACCCCTTAGGAGAAGACATTGACCTTCTGACTTCGAATGACTTCTTTCATCTTCACAAAAATTGGATCCTCATCTTTTCTAGCATTCACATTTTTCACCAAAGACGATTCTTATCCGTTCTGCATAATAACACCGCCATCGGTTAAGTCAACCAACCTAACTCCCAACCTTGCAAGTCGATGGACATCTTTCACCAGCTCCTTCTTTCCCTTATCTACATGGGACACACTCTCCATAGAGATCCTACTAAGTGCGTCTGCTACCACATTAGCCTTACCTGGATTGTAAAGGACACTCATCGTAGTCCTTGAGTAGCTCCAACCACCTTCTTTGCCATAGATTGAGATCTTTCTGTGTGAACAGATATTGTAAGCTCTTATGGTCCATACACACATACACATGGACCCCATACATGTAATGTCGCAAAATCTTGAATGCGAATACCACTGCGACCAATTCAAGATCATGGGTCAGGTAATTCTTCTTATGGATCTTCAACTGTCTAGAGGCATATGCTATCACTTTTCCTCACTGCATCAATACACGCCCGAGTTCGATTCTCGAAGCATCAAAATACACCAAAAAAACATCAGTACACTCGGGTAGGGTCAACATCGGTCTTGAGATAAGTCGAGTCTTCAACTCTTGGAAGCTTTTCTCAAAAGCCTCCGACCATTGGAACTTCTTCTTCTGAGTCAACTTGGTCAAAGGTGATGCAATAGATGAGAAAACCTCAACAAACCTCTTATAGTAGCAAGCTTAACCCAAGAAACTCTAAATATCCGAAGGAATCACCGGTCTGGGCCAATTCTTCACCGCCTTGACTTTTTGAGAATCTACCTTTATGCCCTCAGTCGACACCACATGGACCAAAAATGACACAGAGTTCAACACAACCTCACACTTGATGAACTTGGAATACAATTGGTGATCCTTGAGATTCTGAAATACTACTCTCAAGTGAGCGGCATGCTCCTTCTCGCACCGAGAGTATGAAAGGATGTCATCAATGAACAAAACCACGAACATGTCTAGATATTGCTTGAACAGCCTGTTCATCAAGTCCATGAAAGCTGCAGGGGCATTCGTTAGTCCAAAACACTTAATTACAAACTCATATTGGCCATACAACATCCTGAAGGCTGTCTTCGGGATATCACTCATCCGAACACTAAGTTGATCACACCCGAACTTGAGATCTATCTTTGAGAAACACTTGGCACCCTGAAGCTGGTAAAACAAATTATCGATCCTGGGTAAGGGATACCTATTTTTAATGGTGAACTTGTTCAATTGTCGATAGCTAATGCACATCCGAAGAGAACCATCCTTCTTTCGGAAAAATAACACTGGTGCACCCCGTGGAGACTTGCTTGGTCTAATAAATCCTTTATCTAACAGGTCCTTCAATTGATCCTTCAACTCTTTAAACTTGGTTGGAGCCATCCCGTAAGGAGAGATAGATATAGGCTGCCTGTCGGGTAGAATGTCAATACCAAAATCAATCTCCCGCTCGGGAGGAACACCTGGCAAATCATAAGAAAGACCTCTGGATACTCACGCACCACTGGAACTGACTGGATCGTCGGCGTCTCGGACTCAACATCCTGAACCCTAACTAGATGATATATGCAATCCTTAGAAATCATCTTTTTAGCCTTAATATATGAAGTGAAACGACCTACAGGTATGGCCGAACTCCCCTTCCACTCCAAGACCGACTCACCCAAAAAATGGAACTCCACTGCACGGGTTCTACAATTAATAGAAGCATAACACGCATACAACAAATCCATTCCAAGAATAATATCAAAGTCAGTCATGGTAAACTCTACACGGTCTGCGGAGGTGACTTTATGAAATATAGTGATCGGGCATCGTCTATACACCCGCCTAGCTACGAAAAAATCACCGACAGGAGTTGTAACTGAAAATGGTTCTGACAGAGTCTCAGGACTAACTCCAAAGATATTAGCAACATAAGGAGTCACAAAAGAAAAAGTAGCTCCTATATTTTTCAAAGCATAAAAACAATATGAAAGACTCGCAACAAATCAGTGACCACATCCAGTGAAGTCTCCTTCTCCTGATGCAGGGTGAGGGAATAGAATCCTTTTTGGTGTTGTCCACCACCCTCCACTAGAAAATGCTCCCTGTGGAGCTGAACGTGGTGGAGCTGCTGTTGTCTTAGTGGTTTGTGTATGGCCTTATCACCATCCTTTCTAGCAAAGGGACACGCTCAGCGCATGTGGCTGGACCTACCACACCCATAGAAAATATCTCAGCTGAGAAAACACTCCTCGGCATGACTCTTGCTACACTTTCAGCAGACTGGGAAGGTATGCTCTACCTGCGTGCCCTTCTAATCCATCGATCCCGAAGCCCTGCTCTTACTATGACCCTTGGGTCTTGATGGAACACTAGCTGATGATTGTGCTAGAGCTAGTGACCTCTACTGAAATTGAGGGCGGTGACCACCGCCGAATCTCTGATGAGTGAACCTATTGCTATATTTCCGAGCCCTCTTTGCCTCCCTCTCCCTTGCATGAGCTGCCTCCATCTGCTGAGCATACATCTATGAGAAGGAAGTCAATATCCTGATGAAGCATGGCAGTCCTGCAATCTTTGTCCAGATAACCCGCTACTCCATTGACAATTCTACTCACCCGGATCCTATGATCGAATATCAACTCTGGGGAATATTTCGATAGGCGAGTGAACTTAAGCGCATCCTCTTGTATAATAATTCTCCCTTGCTTCAAATTAACGAACTCAGCTGTCTTCAACTCCCTCATCTTGCGAGGGAAGAACCGGTCTATAAATGCAACATGGAACTCTTCCCAAGTGACTAGACCTACTTCTGCAACCGTGCTATCCTTCCATTGGCGATTGCAGATATGCGCGACCTTTTTTTACTGATAAGAGACAAACTCGTCCACTCAATCCCATTCACCCCCATGACTTTGGTGATCTTGACAATCTCAGCTATGAACTCATCCGCGTCCTTATCTACCTTGGACACAAGGAACTCCGGCAGGTTCATCCTCAAGAAGTCTCTGACTCGAGGGGCAGCTGCATTTCCATTTTGCGGAACATGTGCAACGGCCTGCTTATTGACCTGAGTGGTCAAGGCCTGCGCAAGCGTCTGAATAGCGGCTCGAAACTCAACATGGGCAGCTAGCTCCTATGCCTGGGGCTCCTGAACTAGTGGGGCTTGCTGATGCCCATGACCATTTCCATCCTCGTGGCATTAACCATCTCCATTCCTCCTTTCATTCATTCTTCGAGGATCCATGATTCTGCAATTAGCAAAAATTAGAAGGATAAAGAAGGCTTTTCATTGCACGATGTACATCATGAAGAAGGGAACATTTCCTAAACATCTCGTAGCCTCTTTGTCATAAGTTTGGCGCACTTCAAACCCATGAAAAAGTCTCTACTTAACGCGGCTTCCATACATCCTAGGACACTTCAAACCTATTTCTCTTATACCAAGTTTGTCATGAACTGAACGTAGACTCAGATTGTAATACGGGAAAAGGAACCCAGAAAGGCCCAAAGTTGACCCATGGTATAAACATACATCCACTTCATTCAGTTTAAACGGAATACTGAACATAAGACATAGCAAAAACTTAAACGTAACATAACATGCCATAACATTTGGAAACATTGGACGTACACACAAGCTGAGTACTACATACTATTTGAAAGCCTCTATTGCATATGGACAACACATCAAACTAACCCAGCCAAGTACTAAACATAAGTAACATAAATGTCTAGTCAAACGGCCCCCGAAACATAAGCACTCACCAACACGCTAAAAGTGAACTCTAAGAAGATCTAATGGTGAGGATGAGCCTGAGAGATGCGTCCTGTATCATGAAACGATATAGCATAGAAAGTATGCGGTCATGAGAGAAGGACATCATGCTCATATCATAGGTATCGTGACATAATGTAAGGCTTAAGATTTTCAAATCATTCATAAACCATTCATTTTCATAATCCTAAGAAAAACTTTATCAAATCATCACTTGAGCCAATTTCATGAACATAACAATGCATAAAAACATGCAGAACAATAGGAGGACTCATCATAACTGACACCATCATGGTAGAGCCTTTCATGATGCCCCAACTATCTCACTCAAGTGGGCAGAATCTCCCCTGGCTTTCCAGGTGAGGGACGTGCATTATGTGATATCACGAAAGAGGGGATCATTATCATTGTAATGTATCATTTTAAACCCATAGTGGCATGTGGTTATGAGACACCGGCATAGTCCTTTGAACGTCAGGTTGCTCGATGCTAGAAAAGGCTCCAAAAAATATGCATGTTAGGCTTATACGTAAATCAATAACATCATTCGTTAAGATTCATGGATATTCATCATTCATGGATCCCCATTAAAACATGATTAGCCAAGAATCAACAACCCTTTTTTCGTCCAACATTATAAATTGATAAATGATAAGATCCATTTTATAAACCATAAATCATTCATCATCATGTGGACCAATACTTTACCATGCCTTACAATGCTCAATTCCTTCGAACACATTCTTATAACATGGGTAACTTGAAAACATGCTTTTCATCATCAATAGTTCATAAATCATAAAGCCCTTGCATACTTGAAGATCATGTATATAACTTGTAAATCATCAAATCATATTGGATATTTGAATAAATCCATATTTCAAATCATAAATCATGTTGGGTTCATAAATATCAACAATTGAAGAGAAGATCATAAATCAGTTCTTCATAGATCATGCATAATTAGGCTTAATTGAGTAAAAATCAAAATTAATAATTTTATAAGTCAAATGAATTGTAAAGTATAATCAAAATCCATAAAATATTATATAATTCATAAATCATAAAAGCCCATCAGCAAATCATTAGATTTTCACAAAATTGAATTCAAAACCCCATGAGATTTTTGATAGATTTTCATAATTTAATACTGAATGCGCATGGGTGTGAATGAAAATACCCATTCGTAACCCCACATACCTGGGTAAGATCAAATTCTATATTTCTTGAATGCCCAAGGATGAATTGATAGGGAAAAGCTTGAATCTATTCTAAATCTTTCTAGAATTCTCTTATTTTTGCATGCATGATAATGAATAGGTTAGGGGGACTTAGCCTACCTTAAAATACCTAGAAAAATATATAAAATTACATAGTTTAGGGCCTTAGAGCTTAGAAAGGTTGAAAATACCCTTAATGAAACTTCCCTGAAAAATTGACCAGATCCATCCCACAAGCGTACCAACGAGTCATTGGAACCTAACACGACTCATTGTATTGGTTGTCATATGCACTACCCAGGCCCTGATCCCGGATTCATACCACAACTTGACAGGACGACTCATCCTTTGATCCAACGGATCGTTGAGTCTATCGTATCTAGCCCCCTTCACAAACCTGAACTTTCTTACCACGAGCCTCACCACAACTCGTGGTTTCTTCCAACAAGTCATGGTCTTAATCAATTACATGCACTGGAAATCTGACCACCTAGACAACAACTAGTGACAAAGGGTCATCGTTACTCATGATGGGTCGTGGGATGACCCGTTACTTCTCAGATGCTAAAATCCATCTCCCACCACTACTACAAATGACGACTCGTTGTTTCCCAAAATGAGTCATTATGTTGCTTCCACTTCCCCTAGACCAGATACTTTCCACGACTCATCCCAATGGGTCGTTGGTTGGACCAACGATCCATTGGGTCACTCGTTCTTCAATACTTTTCCCAGTTTCAGCAGTTTTCAACTTTTAACTCCCGGGTCTACTCTTAGGCACTTTCGGGGTATTACATTATAGGATGGTTCTACAAACTCTGAAGAATCTCCAGTTGTTTGCTAAATTCAACAAGCGTAGGTTTTGGATGAAATCAGTAGCATCTTTGGTCCATGTGGTGTCAAGTGAGGGTGTACGAGTGGACTCCCAAAAGATAGAAGCTTGAAATAATTTCACTAGACCAGTTAGTCTTTTAGGTATTAGGAGTTTGTTGGGTTTAGATGGATACTACAAAGAGATTATTGAAGGATTTTCATCTATTATGGCACCATTGAGTAAGTTGACCCAGAAGAAAGTTAAATTTTAGTGGTCGGATGCCTGTGAGAAGAGTTTTTAAGAGTTAAAGACCCGAGTCACTTCATCCCCAATGTTGACCCTACCTGATGGTAAAGATGGATTTATGGTGTACTGTGATGCCTCTAGGGTTTGTCTTTGTTGTATATTGATACAACATGATAAGGTCATTGTGTATGCCTCTCAACAACTTAAGACTCATGAGAAGAATTAACAGTTGGATGACCATGGTAATTTTTCTCATGGTAAGGCCGAGTGGACCATTCAGACTCTTGAGGATATATTTAGAGCATGGGTGGTGCACCTCAAAGGTCGTTGGGATGATCATTTACCTCTTATCAAATTTTCTTATAACAACAACTATCACTCTAATATTTAGATGGCTCCGTTCGAGGCTCTTTATGGGCAGAGGTATAGATTGCCTATTGACTGGTTTTTTAAGTAGGTGAAGCTATGTTGGGAGGGAAATATTTAGTTCATGAGGTTATGGAGAAAGTTCATCTCATGAGGAATAGGCTGAAAACAGCTCAGAGTCATCAAAAGTCCTATGCAGATCTGAGGAGGACAAAACTCGAATTTGAAGTTGATGATTGGGTGTTTCTAAAATTATCTCCCATGAAGGAAGTGATGAGGTTCGAAAAGAAGGGGAAGCTTAGTACCCGATATATTGTCCTACACAGGATTGTGATACGTGTTGACAAGGTGGCGTATGAGTTGGAGTTGCCCACAGAGTTAGCTTTAGTATACCTAGTTTTCCATGTATCGCTCTTGAAGAAGTGCATTACTGATCCTGCATTGGTTGTTCTGGTAGAAAGCATTTGTGTAAAGGATAGCCTTAGCAATGAAGAGATTCTGGTTGAAATCCTTGATTGTTAGGTTTGAAAATAGACAAACAAAGAAGTAGCTTCAGTCAAGGTTCTGTGGAGAAACTAGCTTGTTGAGGGAGCTACGTGGGAAGCCGAATTAGATATGACGGTTAAATGCCCACATCTTTTCCCTTCCAGCTCAGTTCCAGCTTGAGGTATCAGTTTCCTCCTAAGTACTCTATTTAGTTTCATGTATTGCTCATGTCTCCCAGTTTCATTTATTTCAGTGCTTGTGTATGTATAATTCATGAATTTCGTTCAATCATGTATCTTAGACCGGACTCAGTAACTCCATTAGTTCTCAACTTTAGATACTTAGAATTTGGGGTGGTAGTTCCTTTCCCCAGCTATTCAGTATGTTTACCCACATTCTAGGACAAATTATCCCAATATTAAGATTCATGGATATTCATCATTCATTGATCCCCACTAAAACATGATTAGCCAAGAATCAACGGCCCTTTTGTTGGCCAACATCATAAATTGATAAATCATAAGATCCATTTCATAAACCATAAATCAGTCATCATCATGTGGCCCAATACTTTACCATGCTTTACAATGTTCAATTCCTTCGAAAACATTCTTATAACAAGGGTAACTTGAAAACATTCTTTTCATCAATAATAGTTCATAAATCATAAAACCCATGCATACTTGAAGATCATGTATATAATTTATAAATCATAAAATCATGTTGGATATTTGAATAAATCCATATTTCAAATCATAAATCATGTTGGGTTCATAAATATCAATATTTGAAGAGAGGATCATAAATCGATTCCTCATATATCATGCATAATTAGGCTTAATTGAGTAAAAATCAAAACCAATAATTTTATAAGTAAAATAAACTGTAAAATCTAATCAAAATCCATAAAATATGATATAATTCATAAATCATAAAAGCCCATTAGCAAATCATTAGATTTTCACAAAATTGAATTCAAAACCACATGAGATTTTTGATAGATTTTAATAATTTAATACTGAATGCGCATGGGTGTGAATGGAAATACCCATTCGTAACCCTACATACCTGGGTAAGATCAGATTCTATATTTCTTTAATGCCCAAGGATGAATTGATAGGGAAAAGCTTGAATCTATGCTCAATCTCTCTATAATTCTCTTAATTTTGCATGCATGATAATAAATAGGTTAGGGGGAATTAGCCTATGTTAAAATACCTAAAAAATACATAAAAATAACATAGTTTAGGGCCTTAGAGCTTAGAAAGGTTGAAAATACCCTTAATGAAACTTCCCTGAAAAATTGCCCATATCCATCCAACAAGCGTATCAATGAGTCTTTGGAAGCTACGACGACTCATGGTATTGATCGTCATATGCACTACCCTGACCCTGATCCTGGATTCATACCACAGCTTAACAGGACGACCGTCCTTTGATCCAATGGATTGTTGAGTCGATCGTTGCCAGCCCCCTTCACAAACCTGAACTTTCTTACCACGAGCCTCACCACAACTCGTGGTTTCTTCCAATGAGTCATGGTCTTGATCCGTTACATGCACTGGAAATCTGACCACCTAGACAACGACTGGTGACAACAGGTCATCGTTACTCATGACACATCATTGGATGACCCGTTACTTCCCAGATGCTAAAGTCCATCTCCCACCACAGCTACAAATGACGACTCGTTGTTTCCCAAAATCATTCATTATGTTTCTTCCACTGCCCTTACACCAGATACTTTCCACGACTCATCCCAATGTGTCGTTGGTTGGACCAACAATCCATTAGATCACTCGTTCTACAATACTTTTTCCAGGTTTAGCAGTTTTCAACTTTTAACACCCAGGTCTACTCTTAGGCACTTCCGGGGTATTTCATTTTAGGATGGTTCTACAGACTCTAAAGAATCGCCATCTGTTTGCTAAATTCAACAAGTGTGGGTTTTGGCTTAAATCAGTAGCATCTTTGGGTCATGTGGTGTCAAGTGAGGGTGTACAAGTTGACTCCCAAAAGATATAAGCTTGAAAGAATTGTACTAGACCAGTTAGTATTTTAGGTATTAGGAGTTTCTTGGCTTTAGATGGCTACTACAGAGATATTATTGAAGGATTTTCATCTATTGTGGCACCATTGAGTAAGTTGACCCGGAAGAAAGTTAAATTTCAGTGGTCGGATGCCTGTGAGAAGAGTTTTTAAGAGTTAAAGACCCGAGTCACATCAGCCCAAGTGTTGACCCTACCTGAGGGTAAAGAAGGATTTATGGTGTATTGTGATGCCTCTACGGTTTGTCTTTTTTTTATATTGATACAACATGGTAAGGTCATTGCGTATGCCTCTAAACAACTTAAGACTCATGAGAAGAATAACCTATGGATGACCATGGTAATTCTTCTCATGATAAGGCTGAGAGGACCATTCAGACTCTTGAGGATATATTTAGAGCATGTGTGGTGGACCACAAAGGTAGTTGGGATGATCATTTACCTCTTATCAAATTTTCTTATAACAACAACTATCACTCTAATATTCAGATGGCTTCATTCGAGGCTCTTTATAGGAGGAGGTGTAGATTGCCTATTCATTGGTTAGAAGTAGGTGAAGCTTTGTTGAGAGGGAAATATTTAGTTCATGAGGTTATGGAGAAAGTTTAGCTCATAAGGCATAGGCTGAAAACAGCTCAGAGTCATCAAAAGTCCTATGCATATGTGAGGAGGAGAAAACTCAAATTTGAAGCTAATGATTGGGAGTTTCTAAAATTATCTCCCATGAAGGGTGTGATGATGTTCGAAAAGAAGGGGAAGCTTAGTACCTGATATATTGGCCCACACAGTATTGTGAGACATGCTGACAAAGTGGCCTATGAGTTGGAGTTGCCCACAGAGTTAGCTTTAGTATACCTAGTTTTCCATGTGTCGCTCTTGAAGAAGTGCATTAGTGATCCTGCATTGGTTGTTCTGGTAGAAGGAATTGGTGTAAAGGATAGCCTTTGCAATGAAGAGGTTCTGGTTTAAATCCTTGATCTTTAGGTTCGAAAGTAGAGAAACAAAGAAGTAGCTTCAGTCAAGGTTCTATGGAGAAACTAGCTTGTTGAGGGAGCTACGTGGGTAGCAGAAGTAGATATGACCGTTAAATGCCCACATATTTTCCCTTCCAGCTCAGTTCCAGCTTGAGGTATCAGTTTCCTCCTTAGTACTCTATTTAGTTTCATATATAGCTTATGTCTCCCAGTTCCATTTATGTCAGTGCTTGTGTATGTATAATTCATTAATTCAGTTCAATCATGTATCTTAGACCGGAGTCAGTAACTCCGTTTGTTCTCAGCTTTAGATACTTAGAATTTGTGGTGGTAGTTACTTTCCCTAGCAATTTTGTATGTTTACCCACATTCTAGGACGAATTATCCCATGGGGGAGATATTGTAATTCCCCAAAGGTTCCTAATACTAGACTCAGGATTTCAAATGTGATCAGTAGAAAATGTTTAAAAATGACTCAGAATAACTCGTGGTTCGATTCTTGGGAATGAGTAACACGCCGTGATATCACTGGTGGTCAGAATCTACAACAGGACACCTTTTAGTAACGAGTCAAGGTACGACTCGTGGGAGCATGCCACGAGTCGTCAGATGAGCAGTGGTCAGTAGTCGTAAGGGATATTTTCTGTATGAATTTGGAGGGAACAAGGTAGTGTATGACTCGTAGGGTGAAACAACGAGTCGTGGCCTACACCCGTGAAGAGGAACTAAAGATCTTTGATGCTTTGACCACAGGTGGACCTACCAACTCGTAGGTTGGTGGTACGAACTATGGTCTGACCCATGGAAAACTTCAAAACATTCGGGGAAAAATATGGTGACTACGGATTATAACCACGAGTCGTGGTATAGAGGTACGACTCGTGGTGTGAGTCGTGACACCTGGCAGAGTAAAATTTCCTGCGATTTAAATAAGGGCATTTTCATAATTTCTAAGCTCATAAGCCCTAAACTACATCATTTTAAGCTCAGTTAGAGGATTTTAAGAGGGTTTAGCCTAACCTAACCTATTCCCTCCCCATGCGTGCAAGTTTAGAGTATCCAAAGTATATCAAGTCTGGATTTTTGAAGTTCTTCTCCAAATCTCTTGGGCTTTCAAGGAATGCTGCAGAATCAACTTACCCAAGTATGTAGGGTCATGAAGGAGAGTTTTTCTTCACTCTCATGCCTAAATACCATCTCAAGTTCATGAATTTAAGTAAATAATTCTATGGGGTCTTTACCCAATTTATGAAATTCTCTATGTTAAATTCATGGATCAATCCCCTTCATGTTTCAAATGATATTTTAATATTCATGAGTATTTTTTTATGTGAAAATCTATTATAAATTCATGATTTTAAATTTTAGAAGAATTTTTCCCAATTATGCAGGTTTCATGAAAGGTCAAGTTTATGATCAATGTTTTCAAGTATGATGACCTATCTAGCTTGAAAGAATGTTTTACTATAAAGTCTATTCGAATATGTTAAATTTTGGGAAAGCCCATATTATTTAAATCATTTTTTGATTATTTAGTTTAGTTTTATAATATTAGCTTACCACATGATTTTGGAGTCGATACTCCCACTATCAACTTGCGGTATGTTTTGAGCCAGGGCTCCCAATATTCAGATTTTAGACTATGCATATTATTACATTATCAGCTTCGTTGGAAAACAATGTATTCAGCTTCATTGAAAAATGATGGAGAGTATTTGCATGATTTTGGGAGTAGTGTCTAGAATCTAGTAGGCTAGGGGTTCAGGAAAATCCCAAGTCTCAGAAATACATGCCAATGTAGGATTATTCTGTTACTTTGGAACAACCCTTGTGAGCTTTCCTTGCCCCAAATGGTCCTTCAACTTGATATCGATATCATGGTAGTGCCCTTAGCCTTGGCAAGGATTTGGATGGCTCTGCCCACTTGACTATAATAGTTGGGATAACATAAGCTCTATGGTGATAGTGTCAGTTATATGAAGATTGTCCCATTGTTCCCCACAATTTTAGTTATTCATGTTCGTTAGTGATGATATTATGTTTTTAGTAGGTTTGACTCAATGATCAGTTTATCAGTTTTACTTAGGAATATCAGTTTCAAATTTGGATCATTCGATTCTGTTATGAAATTCAGAACATGTCAAATCATATTTTTAAATATCAGCATGAAGTCCTTACTTTCAAAATCTTATAATGATATGATTTACGTTATGCATGTTTTTAACTTATACTTAATTAGCCTATTTTACTTACCTTTCATTCTTAGTACATTCCAAGTATTGACCACATTTCTATGTTGTATTGTTTCATGATATAGGCTCAGACGTTCAGCCTTAGTTCCACCGCTAGCCAGTTTCCAGTGTTTAGCCCAAACAGTGTTGTTGGTGAGTCCTCATCCTTCGAGGACCTTCAGTTAGTTGAGTTTTCATCATTTTTAGTTTCAGATTTCTAGTGAGCTAGTTGGGGGTGTTTTCTATCCGCTCGTCAGTATGTTACAGGATTTTCAGACATAAATTTGTATCTTCAGCTCCGAATTTAGTATTTTGATAGTTTTGATGGTTAGATGTTTTATTATTCATATTTCTTCTATTTTAGAATTTAGTTTGCTTCTTTGTGTATGTTGAGCTTTATCTTCCATATTCATGCCATCGGTTGACTTTGAGTCATTTATGGTTCTAGGTTTTATGTCTAGATCTGGGCCTTTATTCGGGTCATGATACATTTGTAGCCAAGGTCCTACCATAATGAGTCATAGGATGACTCGTTGGACCAAGTGACGTATCGTTATGATGAAGCGTGAGATAATGTAAAAGAATTGGCTGAAGTGTGTTAGTGGCCACGAGTGGTCATCACGACCCATGATGACAAGTAATGAACCATTATGACGAGCCATGATGAGAAAGATCAGAAAGTGAAAAATTATCCAGTAAGGGACGGATGGTCACCACGAGCTGTGGTGACAATAGACGACTCGTGGTGTTACCTCTGACGACTAGTCGACAGATATTAAGTATGAGTTTTATAGGGTCATTTTTGTAACTTCATATGTTTTAACTCCTAATCCAGGTAATTTTGGGTTTCCTAAGGGGATATTTAAGAGTTTTAATTAGATTAAACTCTCATTCCTCTCTCCAAATACCGTAGATTTGAAATGAAGCTCTAAGGCTTTCAAGAAAGCGAGGGCTCATCTTCTCCAAGCCTCTTAGGTATGAAGCTTAAATCAAGAACTCATCAAGCCCAGGTGTGTGAGATTATCAATAAGGGATTTCTTTCATCCTTATGCTAGCTTAATTTCTTGAATTCAATTTTCCATGTCTCTAATTTATATTTTCATGAATTTCTATGGTTAGAACCCTTTCATGCAAAAACTCTATAATATTTTGTGGATTGATTTTCATGCTTCTACACGTGTTTTATTATAATGACTACATCATTTTCTATGAGAAAACTCCTATGATTTTCTATATTCAATTAGCATGAGTTACTCAATTATGTATAAATCTCATAAATTTCAAGTTATGTATCATGGCTGTAATTTCAACATTTATTTTCATGGCTAGTTCATGTATATGAAGAAATTTATGAATCTACATGATATCAAACTTTCCCATGCAAGACCTAGCATATTTCAAGTATGATTATGAGCACTATGTACGTTTTGGAAGTAGTACTTAGCACCTAGCACCTAGCAAGGTTAAAATAATCCAAGTGCCAAACTACATGCCACCATACAATAAGGGATCCTCGCTAGTTGAGAGTGTCTCCCTTCTTCCGGATAGGTTCATGAGTAAATTCACGCCAGCCATGGTTCTTACCCTTGAATGTATGAGCACCCTCCCGACCAGGGTTACAGGTTAGGCTCCATGATGCTCACTTTTAGTATGTCAGTTTTGAGAACCTCCTGTCCGACCCCATCTCACATTCATATTAACTTATAATATTTTGGCCTATTGATTAGTTTATGAGTTTTACTTATGATTTCAAACATGTTAAGCTCTATGTTTTCAAAACCTTGGGTCATTATACTTCAGTTTATGATGAAACCTCATGTTTTATGACTGTTTCATGATCATGACTTTTAGCATGTTGTCCTTACTCTTATGATTTACTTATTCACCATACTCAGTACATTCAAAGTACTTATCACATACTTTTGTGCTATATCATCTCATGATATAGGTTCAAATGTTCAATTTTATCCTTGCTGCTAGATGACGCTTCTGTTCCAAAGTAATAGTGGACTGGTAAGTCCTCATCATTAGAAAATTACAGTTTTGACTTATGGTTTCTTTAACTTATTTTAGTTACAGATTTTTTAGAACTAGTTCTGAGCCTATCCCTTTAGCTCGTCTTATATTTAGAGGTTTTTTAGAAAATCATGTAAGATGTTTAGTGGATTGACTCATGTGGTCTCTATTTTACATTTTATCATATCTCAAGCTTGTTCCGCTTATGTTATGTCTCATGAAATGCTTACGCATAGTCTGTATGCTTATGATTATATTATTCATGTACCATGGATTATCTTAGAGCCATTCGTGGTTCTAAGTCTCATGTCGCATTCGAGGTCTATTCTCGGTATCAAAGCATCAGGTATATGAGTGTCCTAGGGCGTGTGTTTATGCATCATGGTAAGTTCATTACTTATGCTTCGAGATAGCTTATGACTCATGCGAAGAATTAGCTGACACATGACTTTTAGTTAGCAACGATAGTGTTTGCCTTAATGATTTGGAGAGACTATTTGTATGGGGTGCATGTTGATGAGTTAAGAGACCATAAGAGCCTTCAATATATATTTAGTCAGAAGGACCTAAATTTACGGGAAAGAAGATGGCTTGAGCTTCTCAAGGACTATGATATAAGTGTTCTTTATCATCCAAGTAAGGCCAACGTAGTGGCTGATGCTCTTAATAGGTTGTCCATGGGAAGTGTGGCTCATGTGGAGGATCGAAAGAAGGAGTTGGTCAGAGATGTCCATAGGCTCACTCGCTTAGGGTTTTTCCTTACGGATTCAACTGATAGTAATGTCATTGTTCAGAATGGTTCGGAATCTTTGTTGGTGACGAAAGTTAAGGCAAAACAAAATGAGGATCCTATCTTGGTTAAGTTTAAGGAAGAAGTCCGAAATCAAAAAGTGGAGGTTTTTGTCCAAATATGGAGATGGTGTACTTCACTATTAGGGTAGATTATGTATTACATATGTGGATGACTTGAGACAATGAATGTTGAGAGAGGCTCATAGCTCTCAATATTCTATCCTCCCAGGTGCCATCATGAATTACCATGCTCTTTGGGAAGTCTATTGGTGGAATGTCATGAAGAAGAATGGCAAAGAATTCATGGCTATGTTCCAAAATTGCCAACAAGTTAAGGTTAAGCACCAGAGATCGGAGGTATGACTCAGGATACCAGTATTCCTACTTGAAAGTGGGTAGAGAAAAATATTGACTTCATTATGGGTTTACTTTGTACATGCCAACAACATGATTCGATATGGGTGATTGTGGACCGGATGACTAAGTCAGCATATTTCATGCCAATTAAGAATACATATTTGACCGAGGATTATGCTAGACTTTACATTTGGGAACTAGTGATGTTGTATGGAGTCCCTTCGCCAACCATTTATGTAGAGGTACTCAATCAATATCTCACTTCCAAATGTCCTTCAAGAAGGGTCTCGGTACCCAAGTAAATCTCACCACAGCTTTCCACCAACAGATAGATAGTGTAACAACCCAGACCACCGCTTGTAGGAATTGTCCGGTTTAAAAAAGCATCTACAAGGGAAAGGTATCCAAGAACTTATAAAGCACTCTTCGTTCTCGTCCTCAACCGATGTGGGATTCGCCTAAACCAATATGGGATTCTCCTAAACCAATATGGGGTTCGCCTAAGGCAAGCCTTACACTCACCCCCCCTTGGGACTCAACCTCCTGGCTGAGGTTTTCCCCACCATTGGGTTTGCCGCACCACCGGCCCGACACCAGCTCTGATACCAACTGTAACAGCCAGGCCACCACTTATAGAAATTGTCCTCTTTGGAGCTTTCGCCCCTCACTATTTTAAAACACATCTACAAGGGAAAGGTATCCAAGAACTTATAAATAACTCTTCGTTCTCCTCCACAACCGATGTGGGATTCGCCTAAACCAATTTGGGATACGCCTAAGGCAAGCCTTACACTCAATTGTAATGCCCCGGAAACCCAAAGACTAGATCCGGGACTTAAATCAGAAAATCTGGAAATCTGAAAAAATGCATTAGAACAACTCACCTAACAAGTCGTTATGAGACCTAACGACTCGTTAGGTTAGTCGTGGGAAGGGGGATTGAGAAATGGAAAGGTGGTGCCAGTGTACCTAATGAGTGTCACCACGAGTCGTGGTTCACCACCATGACGCATTAGGTGCCCTGTGGTTAGGCCTAGGTCAGAAGTTAAGGAGTTAGGCAGTGTACCCCATGAGTCCTTTACACGACTCGTTATGTGTGACCACGAGTTGTGGTGTCACCCATGGGAAACTTTAGGGTTTTTTACAGTGTGGTCCACGACAAGTGACCACGAGTGGTGGTCACTCACCATGACTCGTTAGGTACCTCGTGGCGACCATTCTACACAAAGAGTGTGACCATGAGCCATGGTCACTAACCACGACCTGTTAGGTCACCCGTGAGGACTGGCGATCAGTTTCTCCCAGCGATTTTCCCAGGGTCATATAGGAATTTCTTACTCTCCTAAACTTTAAACTATGTTGATTTAGACGTAGTTTCAAACCTATTAGTGGTAATGAACAGCCTCTCCCCTCATTCCCCACGTACATTCTCAAAAAAAATATCGTAAGCTTGCCTCTTAAGAAACTCTCAAGTAAGCATAGGGTTTTCATCCATTGAAACAATTCGAGTTTTCTTCTTCGGGAAATTTTTAGTCAGTTATGTGGAAATTAAATAAAGGAATAGTTCTTTCCTTGTGTGCCCTAAAACTCTCTTGTAGTTTCTCCATCAGTCTTAGCCTTGAGCTTTCGAGTACGAAGAGATTACATGTCAGTTTTCATTGATTTCACATAGAATGATAGTCATGCTTATTGTTGATATGATCTCCATCAGCTCTTAACTATATTGTTGATTTTCCCGCAAAGGTGGATTTAAGCCTTTTGTTTTCGAATGGAACGTATTTATTTATTAAATTCCTCATGGTTTTTGAAGTGTTATTTGGGCTGATTTTCTTGTATTCCTTATTGTTTAGATGTTGAGTGACTACTCCCTTGATAAGAATGATTTTAGCCCTGGCACGAATGAGAAAACTATAATACTTCTTGTCATATAAGATTTCCTTATTTCTTGAAATCTTTTCCATATTATGGATTCCCGTATTATTGGAATAAGTTGAATTCTCTGTTAGTTCCTTAGAAGTTAAGTTCAGTTAGAACGCAGAATTTCCTCAATGCTATTCAGAATTTGTCAACTGATCTATTTGACTACAGAATTTCTTGAGGTGTCTATGATACCTCCCAGTTAGCAGAATCAGACTCAGTACTGACCGCATACTTTATGTTGTACTGAATAAGACTCAAACTCAGTACTGACCGCATATTCTAAGTACTGACTGCATACTCTATGTTGTATCATTTCATGATATAGGTTCGAGAGATCAGATTCAGCCGCACCATTAGTCCTACTTCCATTTCAGTTTAGTTTATCTAGTGTTAGTAAGTCCTCATCTTCCAAGGACATTCAGTTTAGTTGGTTGTTTTTATTATTTCAGTTACAGACTATTGTCGAGCTAGTTGGGGATCACGTCCCATCAGCTCATCAATATGTTAGAGGCTTTTTATACAATGTGTAGAAACTTCGCTTGTCAGTGTTGACTTAGTTTTTGATTATCATGTGTGTATGCATTTGCTTAATCATGTTCAGTTAATCAGTTTTCGCTAATTTATGCTCTTTAAACACTATGTTCACCCATGTCTCGATCCTAGGTTCATACTCGGGTCGTGACAAGAACAATGACGACAAGTAACAAACCGTTATGATGAGCCATGAAGAGAAAGATCAAAAAGTGAAATATGATCAAGCAAATGACGGATGGTCACCATGAGTCGCGATGACAACCAATGACTCGTGGTGTGACCCGTGACCACTAGTCAGCAGATTTTAGGTATAAGGTTTACAGGGGCATTTTTTAAACTTCCTATGCTTTAACTCCTATTCCAGGTCATTTTGGATTTTCTGAGGGGGATATTTAAGTCTTTACTTAGCCTAAACTCTCATTCCTCTCTCCGAACACCGTAGATTTCAAATCAATCTCTCAAGTCTCTCAAGGAAGCTAGGGTTCATCTTCTCCATGTCTCTTGGGTATCAAGATTAAGACATGATTTCATCAAGCCCACGTATGTGGGATTATCAATAATGGATTTCTTCAATATTATGCCCAAATCCAAGTTTAATTTCATTAATTCCATTCTCCCATGTCTGCAATTTCTATTTTCATGAATTTCTAGGGTAAGAACCCTTTCATGCAAAAACTCTATAATATTTTATAGAATTATTCTCTCATGATTATACATGTGTTTATGATAATGATTACATTGATTTCTTTGAAAAAATGCCTATGATTTTCTATATTCAATTTAACATAATTTACTCACTTATGTATCAATCTCATGAATTTCAAGTTATGTATCGTGATTGTATTTTCAGTGTTTGTTTTCCTGGCTAGTTCATGAATGTCAAGGAATTTATGAATCTACATGATTTTAGAACTAGCCCATGCAATACCTACCATGTTTCAGGTAGGATTATGAGCACTATGTATGTTTTAGGAATAGTACTTAGCACCGAGAGGATAAGAGCTCAAATAATCCAAGTCCCGAACTAAGTGCCACTATAAGATAAGGGGTCCTCTCCAGTTGAGAGCGTCTCCCTTCACCAAAAGAATGAGGGGTCCTCGCTAGTTTAGAATGTCTCCCTTCTTCTAGATAGGATCATGAAAGAATTCACGCCAGTCATAATTTTTACCTTTGGCAAGGTATGAACGCCCTCCTAACTAGGGTTACTAGATGGGCTCTATGTCAATTATGAGAACCTCTCATCCCATCCCATGCCACGTTCATGTTTTATGATGCATTAACTTATAGTATTTTAGCCCATTGATAAGTTTATGAGTTTTACTTATCATTTCAAACATGTTAGATCTATGTTTTCAAACCCTTGAGTCATTGTATTTCAGTTTACAATGAAAACCTCATGTTTTATGAGTAATTCATGATTATGACTTTTAGCATGTTTTCCTTACTCTTATATTTTACTTATTCTCCATACTCAGTATGTTCTAAGTACTGATTGCATACTTATATGTTATATCATCTAAAGATATAGGTTCGGGTGTGCAATTTCATTGATGCTGCTAGATACGCTCCTATCCCTAATTTAGTAGTTGATTAGTAAGTCCTCATTATTTGATGAGGACAATTTTGTCATATGATTTCTTTTAGTCATTTCAGTTATAGATTTTGTAGAGCTAGTTGGGGTCCTGTCTATTCAACTCATCTTATGCTTAGACGCTTTTAAGACTATCATGTTAGATCTTCAGCAAATTGACTCAAATGGCCTCAGTTTTGCATTTTATGATAACTCGGGCTTATTTCCCTAATGTTATTCCTCATGAATTGCTTCCGCCTATTTATATTTTTATGCTTATGTTATGGATGTACCATGGGTTAGCTTGGAACAATTTGTGGTTCTAGGTCCTGTATCGAATCTGGGGTTTATGCTCAGGTCGTAACAAACTGTTATACTCATCGGGGATATGGATATTTCCCAACTTATGATCCATGCTCAGCAGATCGAGGAAGGGAAATTGAAGGAAAAATAAAGGAAGAATAAGAGAGCTAGAACCGGCAACTTTGAGTTTCCACAACAAAAGTCAGGTGGAGGAAATTTCTTATAGTTCTAGTAGAGGTTATCACCTCTAACACATTCTTCAGTGTGTTCCATCTCCCAAACCTAAAGGGGAACATAGGGGTGAAGCAACAGGCTCCAGGTCCTAAGGGAACATATAAAAATATCATACCTTTCCAGTTTGCAAGAAGTGTGGAAGGAACATCCCCCAGGAGTGACGATTTGCAAAGATGTTTAATTTGTGAGTTAGCCCGATCACATGCTTTGAGAATTTCGATAAGAAACATAGGGTGAAATTAGAGACCTCTTCAGCATCTCCTACAAATCGTCCATCCTAGTCGGGTGCCTCTTCTAGTACAGGTGGCAGACTATATCAGAACCGTTCTTATGCGCTCTTATCATGCTACGATCAAGAGAACTCAGCAGATATGGTTACAAATATGTTACAACTCATTCATATTATTATTTATGGGTTATTATATCTAGGGCCACATTATCCTTTGTTACCCCATCTATTGCAATAAATTTCATTCTCAATCTTGAACGCCTCTTAGAACCCTTCTCAGTCTCTACTCCTGCTGATGAATTAGTCATAGCAAGAAGAGTATAACAAAATGCCAATTTCCAATTCTCCAAAAAATTACCACAGTTGATTTAGAAGAGTTATAAATGATCGACTTCGATATCATCCTTGGCATATTTTGGTTATATTCCTATTATGCCTTAGTCGACTGCAGAACTAGAGTAGTAGAATTTTGATTTCCGGGTGAACCAATCTTTAACTTGAATAGTAGTTCCACAGTTCCTATAGGTCATATTTCTCTTACTTTAAGGCTAGAAAGATGATTTCCAAGGGTTGCATATATCACTTAGCTCGGGTGAGGTATTTTATGTCCGAAACCCAAACTTTTCTGTCAGTCCCACTCATTCGTGAATTCCCAGAAGTGTTCCTAGAGGATCTACTAGAGTCCCTACTGAGCGGGAGATCAACTTTGGGATATACCTGCTTGCTGATATGCAGCCGATATCCATTCATCTATAAAGAATGGCTCTAACTGATCTTAAGGAGTTGAAGGAATAGTTAAAGGACCTTCTAGGTAAAGGTTTTATCAAGACCAATATTTCCCCATTGGTTGCTCAAGTCCCTTTCAAGTGTAAGAAAGATGGTTCTCTCAGAATATGCATCGACCACCATGAACTAAGCAAAGTCACAATTAAGAATAAGTATCCCATTCTCAGGATTGATGACTTGTTCGTTCAGCTTTACGGCTCTAGTTTTTTCTCGAATATATACCTCAGATCCATCTACTATCAGCTTAGATTTAGAGAGTGTGGAACTCCGGAAATGATCTTTAGAACCACGTATGGTCACTACGAATTTATAGTTATGTTTTTTGGACTAGCAATGCTCCTGCGGCTTTAGTGAATTTGATGAATAGGGTATTCAAGCAGTCCTTGATATGCCATGAGTTTACAGCACTTTTGATGCTTAAAACTGAGAAAACGGCATGGACTTTGGTATGTTTATAAGGATATGAGGTGTTTTTACTTTGGTTTTAGGGAAAATAGATGTTGGAGAAAAAATGTGCAAAAGATACAGAAAAGTGCAGAAAATCAACCAAGTACTGATCTCAGTATGAGCCGTACATAGATAGTATGAGCCGTACTGATACTCGTGGAAAAGCTTAGAAGGTTGGTTCAATGCAAGGGCAAAGTATTGCTCTCAGTACGAACCGTAACTGGAGTTATCGAATACTTCAGAAAAAAGTTAAACAATTGAAGTCTTCAGGTACGAGTAGCACCTATGGAACATAACATCTACCAACGACCCATACCAGGAGCCATGGGAAGCTTCAAGTGTCTTATAGATTTGGCAGAACTGAAGATGCAAGAAGCAGTCACGAGTCTTAGGCGCAAGGTACGAGGCGTACCCAGAAACTCGTAGAAAAACATAGAAGATTTCAGAGTTCTCAGAGCCAAGCCACAGATGGATTATACGACTCCTAGAATCATAGTACGAGTCGTACTTGTTGCCAACACTTCGCCAATTCTGAAACAACCAAGGAATGTACAAGAACAAGGAATGACCCATACAATCTTGTTACGGATCGTATGATGAGTCTTAGGATGTATCAGCACCAAATTTAAATATTTCATTGTTTGCTTAGGAAAAGGATTCTATTGTTTGTAGAAAAACCTTTTATGTTTATTTTTGTAGGAGGACATCAGAATACATTGATAGAAGGTTCATAATTAACTGCTGTGAATTATTATCAAGTTTGAAAATAATATAGGAGAGTAATTCTTGAGATAAAAACTTGGTTTTCTCAATTGTTCTTGATTTTTTTCATCAATGTTCAAAGAAGGTTTTCTTATAATTATCATTGTAAGTATTAAATTATATTTTTCTATGAATACTAATTATAGTCTTACAATCATGAAAGGCTAAAACCTCCACAACTAGGACTGTGGGAACCATGATGGATTAATGAACGAGGGTTACACAAAGTGATTCGAAACCAATGCTAAATGCTTGTATTGTATTCTCTTCATCTTTAAACGTTTCTTACCAATGTGCAACATTAGGACTTTCTTGAATTCTTTCATTTCCTGAACCTAGAGAGGTAGAGATTAGAGAAAGAGAATTACAATATAGCCTTTATTTTTACGATCGTTGTAACAGTTGAGCTACGGTCGCGGGAAAGTTAATTTCGAACGTATTGATAACAATTAATTTGAAATTAATCATGAGACCTGACCCAGTTATTGAGTATAATCATCTAGTAGGGATGAACTAGTCATTTTAATGAGCCGTAGTTATCAATTCTTCAAGTAAGAATTAGGATCGATCAAGCGTGTATACCCCAAGTAGTTATGACGCCTTGGGGAACATTTACCCTAGTTATTTGCAAATCTTGATAACAACCACAACTACAATCTTGTTTTACTATCTATTTCAATAAACCGCCAAATTTGCAGTTATCCTTTGAACCAGCTTAAGTACCGGCATTAGTCTAATTCTTACCATATTCCCTATGGGTTCGACCCCACCTCTTTGTTGGGTTCATCATTGACAACGTCTTCTTCTTACTTTTTCAGGAAGTGTGATTTTGAGTGTTATCAAAAAGTGGAGTTGTTGCCCGGGAATACGGCTAAGACTAGATTAATTGCTTGTATTTAACTTTTGATTGTTATTTCCTCATTTATGTCTTTTTATTATTTTTAAAACCCACAGGTTGTCATTTGGTGAATGCCAAGTACTCGATGGAGTGGAACCCCCATGATTCCTTTGGATCTCAAAATTGAAAGAACACTTCGAAGGATGGAGAACCAAGAGTAGGGAGATGTCCATCATGCTGAAGAAGCTAGGCAGGCCGAGCTAGCTTGGCAAGCTGCACTTTAGGAAGCTGATGATGCTCGAGATTAAGTTGTCAATGCTGGTCTCCATGGAAAGGGCAGTATAGGCCAGATATATGCCCCTCAATTCGTTGATGAGGATAACCCAAACATTGATGAAGTCGGGTCAACCAGAGCTATTTTAACACCACCTTTTCCTGTTGGGGCAAAGTTTGATATCACAAGCACGAAGATTCAACTGTTGAATATGAAGGGGGTGTTAGTGGTCACATAGATAATTATACCAACTTTCTCCTAATGATCTTCGTTGGAATATGCAAGGCGTACAGGTTGCCCGGAGACATCCAAGATGCAATAAGGCTGAGACTCTTCCCATTCTCTCTGTATGGAGAAGCCACTTTATTGTTATCGGAGTTGCCCAATGACTCCATTACCAACTTGAGGGAGCTCAGACATGCTTTTCTAGAGAGATTCATTCCACCCTCCAGGATGCTGCAGCTTAAGGATGAGATCTGCAATTTCTAACAACTGAAAATAGAGGCAACGCATGAAACCTGGTTGAGATTCAAGAAGAAGTTGACCAAGTTCCCAAACAACAAAATTCCTGATGATAGTTTGTTAGAGATTTTCTACAGTTCATTGAACAACAGTAATAAAGTTGTGGTAGACATAGTGGCGGGAGGAACACTAATGAGTCACACCCGAACGAATAGGGCTACCACTATTCTTAATTCAGTGACCAAAACGAATTGCGCATGGCACACCCCGCAAGTTGAAGCAGCTGTTGGTACATAAGTTGTTGGTTTGTCTACAGACTAACAAAGGAAAGAGGATGAACATAATCAGGAATTTGCCACATGCTTACATCATTGGATCTACTCACGAAGCATATCATGGGCGCTGACAATAAACATTAATGTAGTGGGGACACAGGGAAAGGAACTAGGGTCAGAGCATTCAGATTTCGAGGAGGATGAAAACTTCTCGGAAAACTAGGTGAGGGGTTTCCGGGCCAATGCCGAAGGATCTGGACATTACACTTTGCACCAAGGTTCAAGAAATCAAGGTCGGAACTAATACAGAGACAACTACAATTGGAATGGCTACAGAGACAAAAGCCGAGGTTGTGAGCGAGAGGGAGAATGGAGAAGAAATGATGGTTACCGCAACTATTGAGCAGGATTTCTCATGCCTCCTAATGCACATGAGGGGGAGGCTGGACAGTCAAAGTTAGAGAGCATGATGATTGAGATGCTCAAGAAGGTGAGATCCACAGATGAGCAGCTGAAAGACATCCGCGGAGATATATCTAGCATGGGTCAGAGAGTTGAGTCATATGTCACGGCCATCAAGTAGATTGAATAGTAGTTGGGTCAACTGTCATCGTCCACGACCCTAGGCAAAAGGGTACACTACCTAGCAACACAGTCAAAAATCCGAAGATCAGAACATGGTTGTGATGACTAGGAGTGGAAAGACCACGATTGATCCCCCTCTACCGGTTGTAGTTGAGCTTCAATAGAAGAAAGAGAACATAATTGATAATAAGGAAGAGGTTGCTGAGCATGAGCATAAGGAAGATGCTGAGTATCTAAAGCTCCAGCTGTTAAGAAAGAGCCTGAAGCTGAAAAACGAGAGAAACAAGGAGCCACACAGATCTATAAGGCTATCTGACGACCACCTCCACCATTGCCTCAAAGAATGAAGAAAAAGGCAGAAAATGGTAAGTTTATGAAATTCCTGTAAATGCTCAAACAATTATCTATAAGCATACCACTGGTCGAGGTATTAGAGAAGATACCAGGATACGCCAAGTTTATGAAGGACCTTGTGTCACGACCCGAACGTAGACCCAGATCATAACACGGGACAAGGAGCCCCGAGAGTCTCCAAGTCGACCCATGAAATGACCATTCATCTAACTTCATATCACTTAAAGTGGAATACTTAACATACGATAAAGCGGAAACATAAACAAAACATAACATAGAATGATAAATGGAATGTACTAAAAGATAATATCACACATAGAAGGGACTAGGGTAGAACCGTTAAGGGCATAATATCACACATGAAATGGCCCATATGGGAAAAGGGGGGACAGTCACAAGGGAGGTCCCATCATGTCCTACAGTGGCACGTAGTTCAGAGATTCGGGGCAAAAACTGGGCATCAAACCTACTCGATGTTAAATACTACTCCCAAAACATATGTAGTGCTCATAGTATAATATACTTGAGATTCATGGGCTAGCTCAATCCTGATAATCATAAACATGTTTGTAAATGATCGCGGGCAAAAATAGCATGCCCGAGCTACCTTTATAACTTAAATTAGTCTTGTTTATCTAAGTTACTTTATACATTTTCATGTGATTTTATATAAATGTGAAGATATGTGCTAACCAACATGATTAGTCTTTGTTTTGTAGGTTTTGATGACTTTGGAGGAACTAA
>JACEIK010004309.1:116882-137604 GCA_018107945.1 Datura stramonium
ATTATTATGATTTAACTAGCCTATGAATTCATGCATGTTATACTATGAGCACTATATATATGTTTTGAGAGCAGTATCGAACACCGAGTAGATTCGGGGCTCAGGTTAAGCCCAAAATCTCCTGAACTACGTGCCACCGTAGGTAGGTTGGGACCCATTTCATGACTGTCCCCAGCCCAAATGGCCCTTTCTTCATGGTGATATCAAACTTTCGTGGTCCTACCCTTGACAAGCTATGGATACCCTCCCAACTAGGGTTATAAGTCGGGCTTCAGGTATGCTCATATGGGGTATGTCGGTTAAGAGAAACTCCCATTGTTCCTCATAATTTATGCATGTTATGATTATGTATTTTGGCTCAAGTCATGTTAAGTAAATATATTTTCTTATGAATATGATTATGTTTACATTATGAGTGTTTTTAAGACTTTGGGCCTTATGACATGTTATGATGATTTATGATACGAGCATGATGTTCTACGCTTATGATCATTTATGAGTTTTATATGTCTTAAATGTCCATTTTACTTATTTTGCATACTTAGTACAATCCACCTACTGACTGCATACCTTCTATGCTATATCATTTCATGATACAGGCCCCAGCTCTAAGGCTCATCCTCTCCTATAGATTGTATCAGAGTTTCTTTAAGCGCAGTTTGTGAGTCCTCATGATCCGAGAGCTACTTGATAGAAATTTTTATACTTTCAATTTCAATACTTTTTCGGGTTAGTTGGAATTGTTGTCCCATCAACCCATCATACGTATTAGAGGCCTTCAGACAAATGTTTAGTACTCAGCTTGTATGTCTTAGTGTTTTGGATGTTTGATATAATTTGTTATTCCATGTTTTTGAGATGCCTTATGTTCAGTCTTCCTCTTATGTGATTGAATTAGATGTATGCTCATGCCATGGGTCGACTTGGGGTCTCTCGGTGCTCCTTGTCCCGTGTCTATGATCCGAGTATATGTTCGAGTCATGTTAAACTTTGTATCAAAGCCATAGGTTATGAAGTGTCCTAGGGTGTCGGAAAGACGCATTAAGTAGAGTCTTTTTCATGGGTGTTAAGCATGCCACACTTATGACGAAGAGGCTATGAGACATTTAAGAAGTGTTCCCTTTTTTAATGATCTATGTCATGCGATGAATGTCCTTTACTTTTATAATTCGTGCTAATCAGGTTTGTAGAATCATTCCTCCACGCAGAGTGAACGCCATAACAAATGGTAACGGTAATGATCATGAGGATGTCCTTGATGGTGAGCATCATCCAGCCCCTCATGTTCACAGGGAGCATGCAGCAAAGCCAGCTGCCCACGCGGAGCTTAGGGCAGCGATTCAAATGTTGGCACAGACCATGAATGCCCAGGTTAAGAATTAGAATTGGGCGCATTTCCCTCAGAATGGGAATGCAGCGGCATCTAGGGTGACGTATTTCTTGAGGATGAGCCCTCCTGAGTTCACGAGTTCAAAGGTGGACGAGGATCCACATGATTTCATTGAGGAGTTTTTGAAGATCACCCAAGTTATGGGGGTGAATAATGAGGAGTGTGTTGACTTGACCTCATATCAGCTGAAGGGGGTGGCTAACGTATGGTTTAAGCAGTGGAGAGATGCTAGGTTAGTGGGTGCAGTCCCGATTGTTTGGGAAGAGTTTCACGCAGCATTTTTGGATTAGTTCTTCCCTCGGGACATGAGGGAGCTCAAGGTGGCCGAGTTTGTTCATTTGAAGTTTGATAGCATGTTCGTTCAAGAGTACGCACTGGAATTCACCCGATTATCAGAGTATGCTCGGGAGTTGGTGGTAGATCAAAGGGCTTGGGTGAGCCATTTTCTTGCATGGGGTGGTAGATTATTTGGACAAGGATTTTAGGATCACCATGCTTCATCGGGATATTGATTTTTCCCGTATTGTATTACATGCACAAGAGATGGAGTCGGTCTATCGGAGGTAGAGGGAGGCTAAGAGGGCAAGGACCGATAGTTATGGAACTTCTCATGTCAGGTTAGGAGGTGGACAGTGTCAGCAGTCTCAACACGGGTCTTTCGCTCCAGCTCCATCATCAGCCAGCACACCATCTAGGTTAAGAGGAGATCAGAGGAGCAGGGCTTCAGGCTCAAGGGATCAGGGCATCATGCAGGTAGAGCACACTTTTCCATCTTGTATAAAGTGCGGCAACAATCATCCTGGGAGGTTCTTAGTTTGCTCAGATGCTTGTTTTGGATGTGGCAAATCCGAACACAGACTTAAGGATTGCCCCTCAGCCATATCAGGGGAAAGTGGAGGCCGTGTGATAGCAGTCAATTCTGCCACTCCAGCAGCACATCCCCCTCAGTAGGGTGCCTCTACTAGTTCAGCAGGCGGTCAACGCCAAAATAAGTTTTATGCTTTAGTACCCCGCCAGGAGCAGGAGGCTTCTCCAGATGTGGTCACTGGTATGTTGCAAGTCTTCCATATTGATTCTTATGCCTTGTTAGCTCTAGAAGCTACTTTTTCATTTGTGACCCCTTATATTGCTAGTAGTTTTGGAGTTAGCCCTGAAATCCTTCTAGAACCATTCTCAGTGTCTAGTCTAGTCGGTGATTCAGTTGTAGCTATTCGGGTGTATAGAGGTTGTCCCAATACAGTATTGCATAAGATCACCTCCGCAGACTTAGTAGAGTTAGCTATGACTGACTTTGACATCATTTTGGGCATGGATTGGTTGTTTTCATTCTATGCTTCAATTAATTATAGGACCCATGCAGTGGAATTCGAATTTTCGGGTGAGTTAGTTTTATAGTAGAAGGGTAATTCATTTGTACCAACCGACCGGTTTATTTCATATCTCAATGCCAGGAAAATGATTTATAAGGGATACATTTATCACTTAGTTAGGGTTAAGGATGTTGAGTTTGAGACCCCGACTATCCAGTCAGTTCCGCTGGTGTGTGAGTATTCGGAGGTTTTTCCCGATGATTTGCTAGGTGTTCCTCCCGAGCAGGAGATTGATTTCGGCATAGATCTTCTTCCCAACATGTAGCCTATCTCTATTCCTCCCGACAGGATGGCTCCAATTGAGCTAAAGTAGTTGAAGGACCTATTAGATAAGGGCTTTATCAGACTGAACAAGTCTCCATGGGGTGCCCCATTATTATTTGTCCATAAGAAGGATGGTTTTTTTCGGATGTGCATTGACTATTGGCAGTTGAACAAGGTCACCGTCAAAAACATGTATCCTTTGCCCAGGATCGATGATTTATTCGACCATCTTTAGGATGCCAAGTGTTTCTCTAAGATTGATCTCATATCCGGGTATTACCAGCTCAGGGTTCGGGAGAGTGACATCCCGAAAACTGCTTTTAGGACTCAGTATGGTCACTATGAATTTGTTGTTATGTCTTTTGGACTAACCGATGCCCCCGCAACTTTTATGAATATAATGAACAGGGTGCTCAAGGAATATTTGGACATGTTCATAATTGACTTTATTGATAACACCCTTAAATACTCTCATAGCGAGGAGGAGCATGACGCTCACCTAAGAGTAGTGCTTCAGACCCTCACGGATCGTTAGTTGTATGCAAAGTTCAGCAAATGTGTGTTTTGGTTGGACATTGTGGCATTTTTGGGCCTTGTGGTGTCGAGTGAGGGCATAAAGGTAGATTCTCAGAAAATCTAGGCGGTGAAGAATTGTCCCAGACCGGTGAACCCATAAGAAATTAGGAGCTTTTTGGTCTTAGCGAGTTACTATCAGAGATTTGTTGAGGGCTTTTCATCTATTTCCGCACCCATGATCTTGAGTTTTCCGAGGTGGTGTTTGCATTGAAGATATGGTTGCTTACTTGTATTGGGTCCACGTGGATGTATTCAAAGATCACAAGAGCTTGCAATATGTGTTCACGTAGAAAGACCTCAATCTTCGACAAATAAGGTTGTTAGAGCTACTAAAGGACTACGACATGAGTGTGCTTTACCACCCTGGTAAGGCTAATGTGGTAGCGGATGCACTTAGTAGGCTCTCTATGGAGAGTGTGTCCCACGTAGATGAGGGAAAAAAGGAGTTGCTGAAAGATGTCCATCGACTTGAGAGGTTGGGAGTTAGATTTGTAGACACGACCGATGGCTGCATTGTAGTGGAAACGAATTAGAATCGTCCTTGGTGATGGATGTGAAAGCCAGACAAGATTAGGATCCGATTTTTGTAATGCTTAAGGAAGTCGTTGGAAGTCAGAAGGTGGAGGTCTTCTCCTAAGGAGGAGATGGGGTGCTGCGGTACCTGGGTCGTCTATGTGTTCTAGATATTGATAATTTGAGGGACCGGATACTGCATGAGCAACATGGATCCAGGTATTCTATCCATCCGGGTGCCACCAAGATGTATCATGATTTGCAGGAAATATATTGGTGGAACGTCATGAAGAAGGACATTGCAGAATTTGTAGCCAATTGCCCGAACTGTCAATAAGTGAAAGCCGAGCATTAAAGGCCGGGAGGCATACTTCAATATATTAGAATTCCCCCTTGGAAGTGGTAAGAGATTAATATGGATTTATTTATAGGCCTACCTCGTACTCGCCGACATTATTATTCCATTTGGGTGGTGGTTGACAGGTTGACCAAGGCGGCATATTTCCTACCGGTGAAAACGAAAGATTCAGAAGATGATTATGCATTATTGTATATTCGAGAGTTGGTTCGATTCATTGAGTGCCCTTGTCTATTATTTCAAACCAAGGTACTCCCCGACATTATGATTCAATTTTGGCGGTCTTTTCAAAAGGGGCTTGTGACTCGGGTTAAACTCAGCACAACATTTCATCCGCAAATGGATGGTCATGCAGAGCGAACAATAAAAACTCTTGAGAACATGTTGAGAGCATGTTTGATGGATTTCAAAGGTATTTGGGTTGATCCTTTTCCCTTGATCGAGTTTGCTTATAATAACAGCTTCACTCCAGTATCCAAATGGCACAATTCGAGGCTCTCTATGGGCGGAGATGTAGATCGCCCATCAGATGGTTTGAGGTTGGTGAGGCAGCTATGATAGGTCCAGAGTTGGTTCATGAGGCTATGGTAAAGATTCAGTTTATAAGAGACAGGCTGAAAACTGGTCAGAGTCGTGAAACGTCATATGCTGATGTGAGGAGGAGAGAGTTGGAGTTCGAGGTGGACGATTGGGTATTTCTAAAGGTATCACCCATGAAGGGTGTCATGCAGTTCGGGAAGAAAGGAAAACTTAGTCCCCGCTATATTGGTCCTACCGGGTCATGAGAAGAGTTGGTAAGGTAGTGTATGAGTTGGACTTTCCCTTAGTGTTATCTTCTGTACATCACATGTTTCATGTGTCAATTTTGAAGAAGTGTTTGGGAGATCAAGCTCTAGTAGTCCCTATGGACAACATCGGTGTAAAACATAGCCTCAGCTATGAAGAAGTACCAGTTGGAATATTAGATCGTCAAGTACGCAAGCCAAGGAACAATGAAGTAGCTTCAATAAATGTGTTATGGAGAAATCAGCATATTGAGGGAGCTACGAGGAAAGCCGAAGAGGATATGATGGCTAAATAGCCTCGCTTATTCTCTACCGGCTCAGTTTCAGTTTGAGGTATCAGTTTTTGCCCTAATTCTCTAATCAGTTTCCATGTTCAGTTCATGTGCTCAACTTTTTTTTATGTTATGATAGATGTGTGTGATGTCTGAATTCAGTTTAGTTATGTAGTTCATTTCGGAGGTAGTCATTCTGCAAGTTTTCTATTTAATTAATCAGTATTTGAAGATGATAATTGCATGTTTTTGTTTTCTACTTGTTCCCAACACTTGTGGATGAATGTTCCCATGGGGGAGATATTGTAATACCCTGAAAATTCCTAAAAGTAGACTCGGGAGCTAAAAGTTGTAAACTTCTGAAACTGGGAAAATATCACAGAAAATGCGACCTAACGACTCGTGGTATCAAACCACGGGTCGTTGTATGCAGTCGTTGGTTTGGGAAGGATGGGTGGCAGTGGAGTCAATGGACGACACAATGACTCATTGTTTCTAACAAAAAGCCGTTGTCAACAGGCGCTGGAGGAGGCTGGGTTAAATAGGTGGCATACATGGGACTTCCAACGACTTCTTATGGGATGTAACAACTCGTCATTACATGTCGTGGTTTTTGTGCATGAATTTCTAGTGTATTATGACGGGTCGTGACCATGAATCATTAGAGGAAACAACGAGTTGTGGTGAGGCTCGTGGTAAGAAGGTTATACTTTTGTGAAAGGGAAACAACGGTCGATGTAACGACCCGTTTTCTTATAGGACTAGTCGTCTTGTCTGTCCGTCATTTGGATCCAGAGGAAAGTCCCATACAGTGCAAACAACGAGCAAAAGAACATGTCGTCGTTGGTTCTAAGAACCCGTTGGTTCCATCCGTTGGTCCAACCTGGACAGTTTTCAGGGCAGATTTATTAAGGGCATTTTTGACCTTTCATGTTATAAGACCCTAAAATATGTCATTTTAGCTTATGAAAGGTAGGTTTTCAAGGGGATAATTTATTCTACGTCCTCATTCATTCATGCAAGAACATAGAGAGGTAGTCAAAGGTGATTCAAGGCTTTTCTTTTCAATTCTTCCAATTTCCTTCTTGGGCATTTAAGGGAAGTTTAGAACTAATTATTCCAATGTATGTGAGGCTATCAATGGGTTATTTTTTCCACACCCATGCCCATCCTCTATGATCTTTACGAAAATTTTATTAAAACTCATGGGGTTTGGAAGATGATTTTCATAAAAGTCTAATGATTTGATAATTGGTTTTGTGATTTTAGATTATCATCATAATCTATGGGTTTTAATTAGTTTTTAATATTTAAATCATTTATAATTTTATCGATTTTGATTTCTATGAAATTAAGCTTAATTATGCACAACCCATGATAAATCAATTTATGACTACTATTTTCATTGATGATGTTTACAAGTCTAGCATGAATTATGAATCAAATTATGGATTTATTATATTACCCACCATGATTTTATTAATTTCAAGCTATATGCATGATTTACAAGTATGTATGAACCGTATAAATCATGAATTCTGTTTTGGCCAAATCACGGGTCTTATGTCATGGATAGTTCCTGTATTTACAAGAATGTTTATGATTATCTTGATTTGACTAGCCCATGAATTCATTCATGTTATACTATGAGTACTATATATATGTTTTGGGAGTAGTATCGAACACCGAATAAATTCGGGGCTCAGGTTAAGCCCCAAATATCATGAACTACGTGCCATCGTAGGTATGTTGGGACCCCTTTCATGACTGTCCCCGTCCTAAATGGCCCTTTCTTCATGGTGATAATACACTTTCATGATCCTACCATTGGCAAGGTACGGACACTCTCCCGACTAGGGTTACTAGTCGAGCTTCATGTGTGCTCATATGGGGTATGTAGGTTAAGAGAATCTCCCATTGGTCCTTATGATATATGCATGTTATGATTATGTATTTTGGCTCAAGTCATGTTAAGTAAAGCTATTTTCTTATGAATATGATTATGTTTATATTATGAATGTTTTGAAAACTTGGGCCTTTTGACATGTTATGATGATTTATGATACGAGTATGATGTCCTACTCTTATGATCATTTATGAGTTTTATATGTTTTAAATATCCATTTTACTTACCTTGCATACTCAGTACATTCCACGTACTGACCACATACCTTCTATGCTGTATCGTATGAAATGAAGCTCAACATTGTCTATTGACAAAGCTCATTATGAAATTGTACATGCATTAGACATCATATAGATATGAAGCTCAACAATGTCATCTCGACAAAGCTTAGAATATAATCATGATTAAACTCAACATCATGTGAAATGAATCTTAATGAAGACATACATCTCAATTATGAAGTCATGCATATGAGAAGCTTTACTACGATACATACCACAAGCTCATAGAATAATGGGAGACTTTACTCCATAAATCATGTGGTAAGCCTACATCGAATTATCACTTCATCATCATAAATATAAAGTCCTTGCCAAAAACCTTATCATGCTTGAACTCATACAATTTATTTTGAGACGTTGTAATTTGGGATATTTCACTCCAAAATGAAGTAAAAACGTCAATTCACGAAAATCATCATTCATGCTCAACATTGGGCACTACCCAAAGCTTCATCATACATGGGTCTATTTAATATCCTTTCAAAACATCATCAAAATCATGGGTAAGATTGAAAATATGCTTTTCATCATCTACTCCATCATCATCACATCATATAAGAAACTCCCACACATGGGCGTTTTAGATTCAATTTTTAGAAAATAATTTTGTAAAAGAAATGAAGTGAGAATCAGCCCAAGCTCGATAAATCATAAATATAAACTCAATTAATCATACCCATGAGTGGAAATGTAAGGACCATGCAATTTGAATGAAAACCCATACTTGATCATCATAAATTAGTCACAAATTGATAGGGAATGGGCATGGGTGTGGAAGAAAGCACCCACTCATAGCCTTACATACCTGGGAATGAAGAATCCTAACTCTTCCTAATTGCCCAGAAATTTGAGATTTCCCTTAGAAAACCTTGAAATTCTCCTCATTTTTCCTTGACTCTCACCCTTGCATGCGTAGAAAATGACCTAGATTGGTCTTTCTCGACTTAGGCCACCATTACAAGCAAAAACGACGTAGTATAGGCCTTAGAATGTAGGAATTACGAGGAAAAGCCCTTCTTGAAGTAAACAAACTATTATAATTGTCCGCGAGTGCCCAGCGGACGACCTGACGACTCGTTAGCGAGGGCACATGATACGTGGTTCACCCTTCAAATACAACGCCTCATCATTCATGAAAATTCATGGCTTGGTGACAGCCCTCCTAACGGGTTGTTAGGTGATGAGCCATTTCTTTGATTTTACATATCAGTACTGGTTAACTTCATGATCTTCAGACCAGCCAGACAGCTGTGGCAGTCTTGGTGTCGACCACGAGGCCCCCCCCATTGCACAGCTGGGACCTTGACTCCTACTTCATCTCAATCCTTCCAACGAGTCACCCTAACGACTCGTTAGGCCTCCATCATGAGTCATTCGGTGGCCGGATTCACGCAGCTCTTTGCAACATTTTTTCCGGTTTTCTCTGATTCACTGCAGTAATGCGATTCTTGAATTAACGAGGTATAACGAAAGTGCTTTCTACATTATCATGCTACCTGGCCTCTCAAATGCGGAGCCACTGCTCCTCCGATGCTCTTAAATCTAGATGGAACGTAGCCGATGATGGTGCTGGAGCAATAGACCTATCTGAGACTACGACATTGTCCACTCCACACGATGCATGCGAGAGTCCCGCCAGCCATCGATCCTGGCCGTGCGCTCTCTTGCTCTCCGTCTGCTTGACTCGAGTCTGCGAGGCATGCAACACAATGCGGAGAAAAGCTATATCCGATGCAACATGGTGATCCTACAATCCTTATCCAGGTGGTCTGCCACTCCATGCACAAATTGTATCACTCGAGTCCTCCTGAGTACGCCTGCTTTGTGAGTGCGTATTTAGATAGTCGGGTGAACTCCAAAAGCGTACTCTTGATACGATATCACCTTGCTTCTAGTTAACAAACTTGGCCTCACTTTGCTCCCTCATTTTCTGAGGGAAGAATCGATCCAGAATGTTGCGTGGAACATTTCCCAACCTATAGGACTGTACCCACTTAGTAGCATCTCTCCACTATTTGAACCATTTATGGGCCACCGCTTTTGGGGTAGGAGGCCAAGTCTACATACTCCCCATTTGTAACCCCATAACCTAAGTGATCTTTATAATCTCCTCTATGAAATTGTGTGGATCTTCATCCACCTTGGGCCCATGGAACTCCGGAGGGTTCATCCTAAAGAAATCTATAATTTGGGCCGCTGCCATAATTGCTAAATACATGGAATATATGCTGCTTGGCTGTTGGTTGACCTGGCTTGAGTCAAGGCTTCTCCCAACATACGGATAGTCGCCCGAGCTCGGTGTGGGCAAGCCCAGCTCAGTGCACAGGCTCTGACTGGTGGAACTGCGTGCCCATGAACATTGCCATCCTCATGGACTTCTCCATCTCAGATTCCTCAGTACATTAATTCTTGACATCAGCAGTTTTGCAATTGTAAATAGAACGAATTAGAAGGATAGAAAGACTTTCATCGCACGACATAGATCATGAAAAGAAGGAATATTTTGCGTTTAGTAGCCTCTTCATCATAAGTGTTGCTCGCTCTGCACAAATGAAGCAGAGAATCTCTTAATGCGGCTTGGGCGTCTAGAACACTTCAAACTTATTGCTCGATGAAAGTTTTGTCACGACCCAAACGTAGACTGGATCATAACAAGGTTAAAGGAATTTCTAGACGCCCCAAGTCGACCCATGGCATTAAGCATATCTAACTTCATTAACATTAAGCGAGCAGAAGACTAAACTTAAAACGTAAGCGGAAACATAAACATAAAATAGTATACCGCAACATTCGAAAGTACTAGACATACAAAAAATCTGAGTACTACATATTGTATGAAAGACTACGTCACGTAAGATAATGATGGGACAGCATCCTAACTAACCCGGCCAAACTAAAACAAAAGAAAAACATAGGCTTGGTTTTTAAATCATACGGCCTTGAAACATGAGGACTCACCAATAAAGGCGATGGTAAGTGAGATGGTCAAGGATGAGGATATTACCGAGTGCAGGTCTGTATCATGAAATGATATAGCATAGAAGTATGCATTCAGTACATGAAATGTACCGGTATGCAAGGTAAGTAAAACAGACATTGAATATATAAAACTCATAAATGATCATAGGGTAGGGCGTAATGCTCATTATCATATTTATCGTATTTATAAGGCTCAAGGTTTTCAAAACATTTATAATACAATCGTACTCATGATCATAAGAGAAAAGATTTATTTAACATGACATGAGAAAAAATACATAATCATAAACATGCATAAATCATGAGGAATAGTGGGAGATTCTCTTATCCAACATACCTTGTATGAGCACACATAGGCTTAGATTTATGACCCCAGTCGGGAGGGTGTTCGTACCTGTACCAGGATAGAACCATGAAAGACATAATCACACATGAGAAGGGGCCAAATGGAGCGAGGGCCCATGCAAGGGTCTGCAGCATACCTATAGTGGCACGTAGTTTGCCAGATCCGGGGTAGAACCTAGGCCCAGAACCTGCTCGGTGTTTGTTACTACTCCCAGAAAACATATATAGTGCTCATAGTATACTATTTATGGGTCATGGGCTAGTTAAAAAATCATTATAATCATAAACATACTTGTAAATACGTGAACTAGCCATGACATAAGGTCCGTGAGTTGGCAAAAACATAATTCATGAATCATACGTTTCATGCATACATGTAGATCATGCATAGAACTTGTAAATAACAAATCATGATGAATGCAGTGAGATAAATTCATATTTAGAATCATAAATCATGTTGGGTTTGTAAATATCCAACAATTGAAGTGTAGATCATAAATCGAGTTCATTATAAATTATGCATAATTAGGCTAAATTTACTTGTTAATCAATTTTAGGCACTTTTGGGGTATTACATCCTCCTATCGCCTAAAAGGGTGCGCATATATGGTTAAGCAATGGAGAGATGCTAGGGAAGTGATTGCAGGCCTATAGAGTTGGGATGAGTTTGTGGAATTCCTAAATCGGTTCTTCTCCATCGAGATGTTGGAGTTGAAAGGCGGACGAGTTTGTAAACCTGAAGTAGGCTAATATCTCAGTTAAGTAGTATGCCTTGGAGTTGACCCGCTTATCCAAATATGCGCGAGTTGGTGCCGGACGAGAGGGCTCGAGTGAGCCGATTTGTGCATGGAATGGCGAGACCACTTAGATAAGGATTGTGGGATCTCTACATGTTTCATTGTGATATAGATTTTCCTCGCATTGTGTTTGCATGCCCAGCAGAAGGAGTACGTGTATCGGAGGCGAGAGAGAGGCGAAAGAGGGCTAGAACGGTTGATGGCACTTCTCGAAGCTAGATCGGGGGGTGGACGGCGCCATGAGTCTCTCAATACGAGTCTATTGCTCCGGCCACCATCATCCAAACGTTGCACCATCTATGAATCTTGAGTGGATTAGAGGAGTAGGGTTCTAACGATTCGAGAGGCCGAGTGGCATGCGGATAGAGCACAACTTCCCGGCTTGTGCGGGATGCGCGAAAGAACCACCTATGGAAGTGTTAGTTGGTATAGATTCTTGCTTTGGGTGTTGCAACCTGGACACCAACTCAAGGATTGCCCTTCAGCAAGATCGAGGGCGGCGAAGGTCGTATGCCGAAGCCGGTTCGGCCGCTCCAGGCTGCCACGTCGCCCTCAGCAAGGTGCCTCGACTAGTTCGGCTAGCGATCGGCGCCAATAGGTTCTATGCCCGTGTGATCCGTCGGGAGCAAGAGACTTCACCGGATGGTTCTTGGTATGTTGCGAGGTTTTCATCTTGATACTTATGCTTTGTTAGATCTAGGGGCTACCTTGTCTTTTGTGACTCCTTATATTGCTAGTAGCTTTGGAGTTAGTCAGAGACTGTTAGAACAAATTTTATTTCTAATCCTGTTGGTGAGTCGGTGATAGCTAGGAGAGTGTATAAATGCCCGATTACTATATTGCACAAAGTCACCTCCTAAGACCCTATAGAGTTAGCTATGACTAACTTTGATATTATTCTTAGCATGGATTGGTTGTGTGCGTGTTATGCTTACGCTGGTGAGACAGATGCGGTGGAGTTCCATTTTAGGATTGAGCCGGTCTTGGAGTGGAAGAGTAGTTCGGTCGTGCCCATAGGTCATTTCATTTCATATCTTAAGGCCAAAGATAATCTCCAAAGGTTTTATGTATCATCTAGTTAGGGTTAAGTATATTTGAATCCGAACCCTAGATTATCAAGTTAGTTTCGGTGGTGCGTGAGTGCCTGAGAAGTATTCCCAAATTATTTACCAAGTGTTAGGTCCCAGTGGGAGGGGGTACATTTTTAGTATAGACCTTCTGATCCGACGTGCAACCTATATCTATCCCTCCTTGTAGGATGGCCTAGCCGAGCTAAAGGTTGAAGGATCAATTGAAGGACTGTTAAGTAAAGGTTTCATTAGATAGAGAAAGTTTCCATGGGGTGCACTAGTCTGTTGTCCCAAGAAGGATGGTTCCCTTCGGATGTGCATTGACTATCGGCAATTGAACAAAGTCACCATCAAGAACAGGTATCCTCTACCCGAGGATCGATTATATGTTTGACGAGCTTCGGGGTGCCAAGTGTTTTGAAAGATAGATCTCTAGTCCGGGTATCATCGGCTCGAGTTTGAGTGTGATATCCCAAAACAAACATTCGGGATGTGGTATGGTCATTATGAGTTTGTAATTATGTCTTTTAGGCTAGCAGTCATCACGCCTTTTATGGACACGATGAGCAGGGGTGTTCAAACCGTACCTACACATATTCGTTATAGTGTTCGGTGATGACATCCTTACATACTCTTGGAGTGAGGAGGAGCATCTGCTTTCGTTTGAGAGTAGTGCTTGAGACTCTCAACGATCATCAATTTTTATGCCAAGTTGAGCAGGGTGCGGCTTTGGTTGAACTATGTAGCATTTTTGGCCATGTTGTGTCAAGTGAAAGCATCGGGGTGGATTCTCGGAAAATAGGCGGTGAAGAATTAGAAAAGGCAGGTGAATCCTTGATTTAGTTTCTTGGGTTTTAGTGGTTACTCTCAGGGAGACTTTTGAGGGGTTTTTCATCTGTGCAGCTTTAACTTTGACCGAATTGGATCGGAAGAAGATGAAGTTTCAATGGTTGGAGTCTTGTGAGAAGAGGTTCAAGAGTTGAAGACTCACTTACTATAGCAGCGGTGTTAACCTATGGGAGGAACGAATGGGTTTCTAGTGTATTTTGATGCTTCAAGGATTGGATTTGGGTGTGTGTTGATGCATCATGGTAAAGTGATAGAATATCTCCTGACAGGTTGAAAGTCCATGAGAAGAATTACCCGACCCATGATCTTGAGTTGCCCGCGAAGGTATTCGCCTTGAAGGACATTATTTGTATGGGGTCCACATGGATGTATTTATGGACCACGAATCTTTAAAATACGTATTCTGCTGAGGAAGATCTCGATCTACACGACAAAGAAGGTGGTTGGAGCTACTCAAGGACTACGATATGAGTGTCCTATTGCTATCAGGGGAAAGTCTAATATGGTAGCGAACGCACTTAGTAGGCTACATGGAGGTGTCCCGTGTGTGGATGAGGGGGTAAAGGAGTTGGTTAAGGATGTCTATCGACTTGCAAGGTTGGGAGTTGAGTTGGTTGACTCGACGGATGGTGGTGTTTATATCCAAAACGGTTCATAATCGTTTTGGTGAATGATGTGAAGGATAGAAAGGAGAAGTCAAATTACGGCAAAAGTTGAGGAAGCGTTCAAAGTTAGACGGTGGAGGGTGCTCCCGAGGGAGATGGTGTGCTTCGATACTGGGTCGCCTATGTGTTCAAGATGTGATTATTTGAGGAGCCGAATGTTTGATGAGGCTCATGGATCGAGGTATTCTATCGATCACGGGTTCCACCAAGATGTCGTGATTTACGAGAAATCTCATTAGTGGAATGGCATGAAGAAGGATTGCAGAATTCATAGCTAAGTGCACGGCTTGTCAACAAGTCAAGGTTGAGCATCAAGGTTGGGAGCGTACTTCGGGATATCAACATTCCTACTTGGAAGTAGGATGAAATTAACATGAATTTCATCACGGGCTTACCTCGTGCTCGTCAGCAATATGATTCCATTTGGGTTGTGGTGAACCGGGTTGACCCAAGGCCCTTCATTGTCTAGGTCAAAACCACGGACTGGAGGAGGATTATGCCGGATTATATATCAGGAGTTAGTTCAATTCCATAGAGTGCCCTTATCCCTCATTGATAGAGGTACTTAATTTACCTCTCACTTTGGAGGTCATTCCAAAAAGTTTGGGACTCGAGTTAAACTGGCTAACATTTCACCGCAAATGGATGGTCAAGTGGAGCGGACAATCCGAGACTCTCGAGAACATGTTGAGATCATGCGTATGGACCTCAACGGTAGTTGGGATGATTACTTGCACTGTGATCGAGTTTGCTTATAATAAATTGTCCTCCGGTATCCAAATGGCACGGTCAGAGGCTCTTTATAGGCGGGTGTAGATCACCCATTGTATGGTTTGGGGTTTGTAGCACAGGGCGGCTGATAGTAGGACTGGATTCGGTTCATGAGGCTCTGATGAAGTTTCGGTTGTTACGGGACGGGCTGAAGACCTCTAAAAGTGGACAAACATCCTATGTCAATGTTAGGAGGACAAAACATGAGTTAGAATTGGATGACTTGGGTGTTCTTGAAGATATCTTCCTTGAAGGGAGTGATAACATTTTGAAGAAAGGAAGCTTAGTCCTTAAATGTTAGCCCCTAGCAGTTATGAAGAGTTAGTGAGTGGCGTATGAATTTGAGTTGCCCTCAAATTTATCTTCCGTGCATCCTATGTTTAATGTATCGGCTCTCGAAGAAATGTTTGGGTGATCTGCCTAGTTGTCCCAGGTGGGCAGAGTGTTGGTGTAAAAAGATAGCCTTATTGTAAGGAGGTTCTAATGGAAATCTGTGGATCGTCAAGCTCGGAGACGAAGGGAAAAGGATGTAGCATCCGTTAAAGTGCTATGGAGGAATCAGCATGTTGAAGGAGTGATGTGGGAAGCAAAATTGGATATAATGGCTAGATACCCATATTTATACTCTATTGGCTCAATTCAGGCGCAGGTATAGTTTTTTTCCCTAAAACTCTATTTAGTTTCATGTTCGATTCATGTGTTCAAGTTTCTTTTATGTATGTGGATATGTATAGAAATGTGAAAACTGGTCCAGCTATGTGGTTTGAATCGGAGATAGTCATTCCATTAATTTCAGTTTAAAATTATCAATATTTAGGTATAATGATTGCATGTCTTGTTTTTACGCTTGTTTCTAACATTTGAGGATGAATTTTCCCAAGGGAAGATATTGTAATTCCTCGAAAGTGCCTAGATTAGACCGGGGATCAAAAATGGAAGTTGGCTGAAAATTGGGAAAAGTGCACAGGATGGATGACCCAACGAGATTGTTGGTCAACCAATGACCCGTTGGATCCATTCGTGGAAAGGGGAATCCGAGGACGAGTGGATAATAGATGATGTAGGGCTAGTTTAGCGGAGCAGTGGTCATTGTTTTGTAATCGTGGGTTGAACTGGATCTTGGTATTTGAGGATTTGATGGGTCATCCAACTACCGCCGTGAGTTCATAATGACCCGTTGTCCCAAGTCATTGTAAGGGAGTGCGTAAAATTCCAGTTGTCTTAATGGATGGACACAACGACTCATTAGGAAGGGAACAATGAGTCGTGGTGAACTCATTGTGAGGAGCCTTCGGGATATTCGGGAACAAGTGACGATTGACCCAGCGATCCGTTTGATCAAAAGGACGAGTCGTCTTCTCGAGCCGTGTGGTATGAATCTGAGTGATCGGGGCCTCGGCGGTGTATATGAAGGAATTAAGAGTACTGCAGTCGTGGTAGCTTCAATGACTCGTTGGTCAGCCCACGTTGTCCGATACATTCAGAATTTTTAGTGTAATTCACTAAGGGAATTTTCGTGTTTCCAATGCTCCGGGCGCCTAAACTATGTCATTTACGTTTTTTCTGAATAAATGACCCAAGATAGGTTAAGTTCCCCTTGTATGGTCGTTCCCATGCATCCAAATTAAGAAGAGATTAAGAGACATCAGCCTATCCTCGAAGCTCGCCATCAATTCTCCTTTTGACATTCAAAGGAACTTTGAAATCGATCTTACCCGGTATATATAGGGTTTAGATAGGTTTCTCCATTCACACCCATGCCAATCTCTTAATTATGAAAAATTTATCATAAATCTCATGGGGTCTTAACTCAAATCTTGTGGAATTTTAATTATTTACCAATGGGTTGTTCCAAAATTGTGATTTTGCACTTCATATATTATGAATTACGAAAAAGATTTGACACCTATTTTGATTATAAATATTGATTCGATTTCTACTAAATTAAGCATGTATGATCTATGATGAATTGGAGTTTATGATCCTTACTTAAATTGTCGATATTTACAAACCGAGCATAATTTATTATTTTAAATATGGATTTATTCAAATACCCATTATGATTTGATGATTTAAAAGTTATACGTATGATTCTCAAGTATGCATGGAAGCCTATGATCTACATGAATTATGTTTTGAGGTAAGGCTCGTGGGACTTATGTAATGGCTATTTTACGTATTTACATCTATATTTATGATTACCATGATTTAACTAGCCCATAAATTCATGCATATATACTATTTGCACAATATATATTTTAGGAGTAGTATTAAACACCGAGTTGGTTCGGTGCATAGGATCGGCCCCGGATCTCATAAACTATGTGACACTATAGGATATGTTGGACCTCCCTTGTGACTTTCCACCTTGGCCCAAATGGACCTTTTTATGGTGATATCCACGGACTTCATGGTTCTACCCTTGTCTATGTGAAAACAGCCTCCGACTAGGTTTACAAGTGGGACTCCATGTGTGTTCATATGAGGCATGTCGGTTAAGAGATCTACCCATTGTTCCTGATGATTTATGCATGTTTATAATTCGTATATTGGCTGAAGTTATGTTAAATAAAACTTCTCTTATGATTACGATTAGATTGTATTACAAATGTTTGAAAACCTTGAGCCTTATGTTTGTTGTGATATTTATGTTATAAACATGTTGTCCTACTCTTATAATCATTTGCCAGGTTTTATATATTTTAAATGTCAGTTTTGCAGCACGCTTGCTTTTCGGTACATTCCATCTTGACCGCATATTTCTATGGTGTATCATTTCATGATACAAGACACGACTCTCAAGCTCATCCTCATCGGTACTCCGTCTCGGAGTTGGCTATCGGCCACTTTTGGTGAGTCATATGTTAGGGCCGTATGTTCGGGACTTGATGTTCTTTGTTTAGGTTTTTTGGGTTAGTTGGGCATTTTTTCCCTCAACCTATCGGATATGATAGAGGTTTCGGTTATCTTGTAGTACTATAGGCTGTCACATTATGACTAGCGCCATTTATCATGCTATATTTTGTTATGTTTATGTTTCCTCATATCAAATGTTGATATTCTTCCTTAGTGATAGCCAAGTTGATGTAAAGCACATTGCCATGGGTGGGCATGGGCCTCTCGGGGTTACTTTGTCCCATGTTGCGATCTTAGTCTCGTTCGAGTCATGACCACGGTCTGTATCATGAAACGATGCGGCATAAGAGTATATGGTCAATACATGGAATGCGCCAAGTATGTAAGGTAGTAAAACCCCGCCCCAGTAAATAAAATCATTCAGACAATGCATAATATAACATAGCATTAAGGAGTCTAAGAGTAGGCTTGCACATGCATTCTTTACGAAATCAGGATCTCTTCATAACATAACATAACATAACTTAATAATATCATAACTGAATCAATTGATTCAAAAGTGAATTACAGAAATTTATAAGTAAAGTTCAACATTGAGTGAAACCTTCTTTAGAACATGCATATATATAAATCTCATGATTGATGAATATGCATATCGAAATCATGAGAACAATGCAGAACTCGTCTTTTAATCGACATACCATGATAGAGTATTTTAAAAAAATTATGCATGTTTTTAAATAAATTTATTTAAATTAAGTGATTATTATTACCTTGCATATAGGTACATTACCGTTATAATCATATTTTATGTTGTATCGTTTTATGATACTTGCTCCGATCTTCAAAACTAACCCACGTCACTAGCATGCTTAGAGGACTGCGTAAGTGCATTAACAAGTAGTATCCTCGGCAACTTCTTGATCTCTTAGGTAATAGTTCTTGGTATGACTACAAGTGATGATTCACTACCCGGATCGTATATGTTAGTTGTGGTTTGGAACTTCAACGGTAACATCTCTACTGATCATCCTACGTGCCCTTGTTCTGATTCATACTATCATGGCATTAATCATGCTATCTTATTGTTCCTTGCATACATCCTTTATATAGCTGATTCTCTGCTTCTAACCAAGAGTCCATGATCGACTCATACTTGATGCCTGCAAATTGTGCAGATTCGTACAAGTAATATCTTGACCCTTTTAAGAGGCGGGATCTTCGAACCGGAGCGGACAATTGGATAATTATCAAGTTCAAGTGTGATATTAACTTTACAGCAGTGTTGATTATAGACTTTTCAGCAAAGTTTTGAATTAAGTCTAGGGGTGGTCATCGAAATACTCTGAAATCATCGAGGAGCAACTAGAGTTAAAAGCTGGGATAATCATGCGATACTACGCTTTGTAATGGTTTAAGTATGAAACTATCAATTGTCGTCTTACATAATTAAAATTGCATGTTCATGGTCTTTCGAGCCTCTACACACGACAAACTAGCCTCCTGTTCATCGTTGAGCGGGGATGAGCGGGGATGTGACATTCTAGTTCGTGGGCAATTCAATTACGTGGATGTGGTTTACGGGGTTTATGCTCTTGATTAGGGACTTTCGTACCTCTAATCAGTTAACCGAACTTAGCTTCACAACTACTTCTTCGAGTGGTGATGTGACAATTCTAAGTTGGTGTCTAGCTCATCTCGTTTTAATAACCAAGCAAGAAAAATTAGGTATAATTTCTTATCCTAACCGCAAATTATATCGTAAGATACAAACTTGCTCCCTACATTCTTTGTTCTTGCCTAGGTTTACTTTCTCTAGCTTTTACCTAGATTTAACGTGTGTGTTTTCATGGTGATCAAGCATAAAACAACCATAATTAAGAATGTAAGACAAAAAAACAATCAATTACTTGAAACCAAAACAAAATCATGTATTCACAATCATACCATGTGGCTTCAACCCTAGAGGGAGGGTTCTAGCCACTCATGTTCGTATAATTACAATAACACATAATTAAAGTAACATACTTACAAGAATAGGTAGAAGAGAAGATGAAATTGATGAACCCTAGGTGAGTTCTCCCACTTCTCTCTCACTCCTTTGCAGTTTTTCAGAAATAAATCGTGACTAAATGTTTTTAGGAGCTAAGGGACCTATTTATAGTAAATGAGAATTGTATGAAATTACGCCTGTCATGGAATGGCTCCGTGGCACGGAGGTTATCGTGCCAATATTCCTCCGTGACACGGAGGAATCGCGGTTGCACACTGGAATTCACCTTAGAATGACATTAGGCCGAGGCTTGCTGCAATGGCCTGCGTGGAACGCTGCCTGTGCAGCGTGATGGCCCGCGTGACACGGCGCTGGCGCGTAGGTTTCCTGGCGTGGCACAACGCTGGCGCGTAGGTGGCCTGCTTGCTGCCTTTTTCTTGCGCCTTGCATTGGCGTGGCACACGCACATCGTGGCACACTTCCTGGCGCGGCCAGCCTTGCCAAGGCATGGTTCCTTGCCGACTTTTGTAATTCGCTTCCGATTTCATTCCTCTACTTCACCAAATCATAGATTAGTTCCTAAAATTCATTTTAAACCTACAAAAACAAGGACTAATCATGTTGGTTAGTATATATATTCACATTTACATAAAATCACATGAGAATGCATATAATTAAGTCG
>JACEIK010004310.1:0-91572 GCA_018107945.1 Datura stramonium
TCAATTCAAAGTTTCCTCCAGGTTCCGGTTTGCGGATACTAGAGGTCACATTTGTCGCTAGTGGGATAGCCACTTCGCGAACTGGTCGGGCTGCCATGATCTCAGGTGACAACTTTGCTTGTACTGCTGGTGGTTGTTGTTGTACCCTCTCTTGAAGTCTCTTTAGCTTTTTTTCTAGAGCTTCCCTCCTGCGTAAATGAATTTGACGCTCTGGTTCAAGCAACGGTTTCAATAGCTCTCTATTCCTTGCCAGCTTTGCAAGGAAAACCTGTCACCTGCAATATGTTAGACTAAGACCAAGTTTCTCAACACTTAAGGAAATTAACAATCACACTAAAACATAAAAATTTACTAAACTTTGCCTATCCCGGCAACGACACCAGAAACTTGTTGTGACTGCGCTAAAGCGCATACGCAAGGGTACGTGGTCTTACAAGTAATATAGTGGGCCTTTTTAAGAGCCGGATGTCGAACCCACAGGGAATGGACTATTTAAGCAAATTATAACATTCAAGTGTAAGATAACCTTACAAGTGTTGATTAGACAAGTTTTCATTAAATTATAATTAAATCTAGGGGTCATCACAGAAATAATCTTAAACAACATAAGAAGCAACTAGAGCTAAGGCCAGATAATCATACAATGCTACCCTTTGTAATGATTCAAGTATGAAATTATAAATTGTTGTCTCACATAGTTGAAAATGCGATGTTCATGGTCACTCGAGCCTCTAAACACGACAAACTAGCCTCACAACTACATCGTTGAGCGGGGATGTGGCATCCTAGTTCATGGGCAATTCAACTACATGGACGTGGTTTACGGGGTTTGTGCTCTTGATTATGGACTTTTGTACCTGTAATTATTTAACTCAGCTTAGCTTCACAACTACTTTGGCAAGTGGTGGAGTGACAATTCTAAGCCGGTGTCTCGCTATCATCCCGTTTTATCAACCAAGCAAGGCAAATTAGGTATAATTTCTATCTTAACCGCGAATCATATCGAAAGATAAGAACTTGCTCCCTACATTCTCTTGTTCTTGCCTAGGGTTTCTATTTCAAGCTTTTACCTAAGCTTAACGCATTTGTTTTTATGGTGATCAAGCATAGAAACAACCATAATGTAGAATGTAAGACAAAACAATAATTAACAACTCAAACCAAAACGAATTCATGCAATTACAATCATATCACGTAGCCTCAACCCTAGAGGAAGGGTTTTAGCTCAACCCTAGAGGAAGTGGTTTCTACACTCAAGTGTTCGTACAAATACTCAAAAACATAATTAAAGTGATGTGCTTCATACAAGAGTCAATAAAAGATAAGGTGAATTTGGTGAACCCGAAGATTTCTTTTCACTTCCTTCGCTTCCTTTACGGTTTTCGAAAATAGCTTCGTGACAAAATGATTTTAGAAGCTAAGGGTCCTATTTATATGAAATAGGAATGTATAAAATTCTTGCCTGGCCATGGAATGGCTCCGTGGCACTGAGGTGGTCGTGTTAATTTACCTCCGTGACACGAAGTATTGCCAAAGCACACCGGAAAAGCACCTAAAAATTAAGATTCCGATCAAAGCTGCTACGATGGTCGGCATGGCGCACGCTCGTGCGCGCGATGGCCTGTGTGACACGCCCTTGGCGCGCAAAATGTGCCTAGCGTGGACACAAAGCTGGCATGACGACCTATTTGCTGCATTATTCTCGCGTCATAGCACGACGTGGCACGCGCCGGGTGCGGCACACGCACACTGTGCACGCCGCTTCGGGCTCGGCGCCTGCTAAGGCATGGTTCCTGCTAATTTTTGTAATTTTCTCTCCCATTCCATTTCTCCACTTCACCATCATAAATTAGCCCTAAAGTGCATTTTTAATCTTCTAAAAAGGACTAACTGAGTGGCTTGTTAGGTACATAATCTAAATTTACATAAAATCACATGTTAGTGCGTAAATAGACAATCAAGACTAAACTAAGTTATAAAAATAGCACTTGGGCACTCAATAATTCCCAAGATCACGTACCTAGTAGAGTTAGCCATGACTGACTTCTGACATATTCTCAACATGGATTGGTTGTATGCTTGTTATGCTTCGTAATTGTAGAATTCGTATGGTGGAGTTCCGCCTTCCGGTGAGTCGGTTTTAGAAGGGTATTGGGCCGTGCCTGTAGGTCGCTTTATTTCCCATCTTAAGGAAGAAAGATGATTTCCAGCGTTATGTGTATCATCTGTTAGAAGTTAAGGATGTTGGAGTCCAAGACCTCGACTATCCAAATAATTCCAGTAGTGTGTGAGTGGTCCTTTCAAAAGTACTTCTAATGATTTACTGTATTCCCTCCGAGAGGGAATCGATTTTGGTATTGAACTGCTTCCGGCACAACCTATATCTATTCCTCCTTATAAGATGGCTCCACATGAGCTAAAAGAGTTGAAAGAGTAGTTGAAGGATCTTTTGGATAAGGGTTTCATTGTGACCAAGCAAATCCTCATGGGTGCACCCAGCTCTCTTTGTCCTAAAGAAAGATGGTTCCTTCATATGTGTATTAATTATCGCAATTGAACAAGGTCACTGTCAAGAAAAAGTATCCTCTACCCAAGATTGATGATTTATTTGACCACTCCTATGGTGCTAAGTGTCTTTCAAAGATCCAAAACACGCCTTAGAGTTCAGTATAGTTTTACATCCCGAAGATAGCCTTTAGGATGCGTATGGCCGCCATGGAGCTTGTAGTTACACCCTTTGGACTAACGAATGCCCCCGTAGCTTTTGCGGACCTGATAAATAGGTGTCCAAGCCATACTCCGGATATGTTCATGATTGTGTTTATTGATGAAATGCTAATATACTCGAGCGAGAGCATGGCCATTTGAGATGGTGCTGCTGCATCATGATACAGCTTGTTATATGCTAAATTTAGCAAGTGGGAGAGTTTTGTTTGAAATTAAGTGGCATTTTTGGGGCCATATGGTATCAAGTGTGGGCATACAAGTGGAATCTCAGAAAATAAAAGAAGTGAAAAATTGGCCTAGACCGTGAATCCTTCAGATATCAGAGCTTTTGGCTTAGCAGCTACTTTCGAAGATTTGTTGAAGGTTTCTCATCTATTGTATCACCCCTTGACCAAATTGACCCAAAAATAGTGGAAATTCCACTGTCGGAGGCTCGTAAGAGCCTAAGAGTTAAACACCGACTCACCTCAAAGACTCGTGTTGACCACTTGAGGGCAAATTTCATGGTTCTGTGGGTGTACAGATGCTTCAAGGATTGACTTGGGTGTGTATTGATACAGCATGGGAAAGTTATAATATATGCCTCCAGATAGCCAAAGGTTCATGGGAAGAATTACCCAACCCATGATCTTGAATTGGCCGCGGTGGTATTCGCCCGAAGAAATGGCGATTATTATTTGTACCTGTCCACGTGGATGTGCTTACTTGACTACACAGAGTCCACAATATGTGTTTAATGATAGCAAGTAGCTATTTATATGCCAAATCGATACTCAAACGTATAACTTTAGTCTTGTTTGTCTAATAAATTGTGTACATTCTCATGTAAATTGTAATGAAGTGTGAATTCTATACTAACCAACATGATTAGCGTTGTTTCGCAGGAAAACATGCTTTTGTTGATGAAAATGACATGTTGGAAGAAATCAAGATGAACTAGAACGAGCAAGGAAGCGGATGGTGAAGCGAGATTAAGTGGTGGCTCACATGGAGCTGCGGCATCGCCGGCTATCGGAGGCGTTTCACTGGAATGGAAATTCCAAATAAATTCCAAAGGAAGGTCCGCGATCAGCCGTGCCAATGTGCTGGAAGTGAATTATTCGATGGTGCATTTCAGAGAGGGTCCGCGATTGCACCGTGGCACGCGTGGTGCGGTTCCCCGCGATGCACCGCCGGCGGCCACGTTGGTAGCAATTACCCGGGCGGACAATTTCGCAGGGCTGCTTGGGTAACCCGTGTCACCTGAGGCAAGGTCTCGCGATGCACGCTGGACACGTTGCTGCTATTCCGGGGAAAATTTATCCTCAGTATAAATAGAACACTTAGGGCATTTTCAATTATTCTCGACTTGGGAGCAAGAACGTGGGTTACAAAACATTGAGGACGAAATTTCTAGGTTCTTCTATCTCTTCTTGTTCCTTTCAATTGCTTGTATGATTAACACTTATTTAGATGTTTAATCCACAAATGAGTGGCTAATTCTCCTTCTTGCTGAGGTTATGAACTTGTAGTGCAATGTAATTATTGAAATTGCTGGTTTATTTTCTTTCTTCCATGGTTGTTCTATTTAGCCCTTGTTCCTACTACATTAATGTCTCGGCCAATTTATGTGTAAATCCAAAAAGTCCGGTTTCACCCGTAGAGGGCAAGAAATTGGAAAAGTTGTGAATTAATAGGATATGATCTGTTCTTTGTTTGGGAAAATTGGGAATTGTTTACCTTCGGGATAGAAATATACCCGAAAGTCGATGAATATGGGAACCGTTTCAGACATAGAACTTGAATTCTTCTCTATCTCCTTAAAATTTTGAAGGTTCATGATTCTGTTGGGTTAAATACTGCAGAGTTTTAACTTCCATAGGCATAAGTTTCTACTAGCAACCGGAGGAAAAGATAAACCACTTGGGGCCCAATAGTTCGTGTCTTCACATGTTCTTTGTAACCTCAGCATGCTCTATCCATTGTTTAGATTCAAATTGTATATATTTAGTGTAGTATAAAAAGTATATTCTCAAAAACAAATTATCTTTTCATACTCGTTGTCTTCACTGCTCTAGTTGTAGTAAATTAACGCTTGAAAGATTTCACCCGTACTCATTCCCGTGGGTTCGACAATCCTAGCTTCTTCAAAAGAGCCACTTTATTATTTGTACGACCTGCATAATTTGCGTGGCTCATCAAGTTTTTAAGGCCGCTGTCGTGGAATAGGCAATTGGTGAAATTTTCATTTTTTTCTTTGATTTTAAGTGTTAGTTTGCTATTTCAATATTTTTGTGTTGACAACTTGGTCTTAGCCTCTATTTTGCAGAAATGAGCCCTCGTGAACATCGGCAAGAGAAAAAGGGTTGGTGGATCCATCCTTAGAGCCGAACGACAATTTCATCGTCAACTATAGGAAGCTTTTCTCTAGAGAGAGTCATAGCTGCTCATACAAACTATCATGGAGCAAACCATGTATCCAACTCAATAGTGCGGGGCAGTATTAGTGCCCGAGAATTAGCTATTGTGCTCTGGTCGCGATGGGCAATCCCAATAAGCTCGCAATGTTACTTCTAGCATTCGCAAACCTCGAGCCAGGAGGGAGGTTCGAGCCGAAATGCACATGGTGGTTGCTGCACACAAGCGGCGCTTACAGGTCTCCTCACGGAGACCCACAACAACATCTTCACTTTCTGAGATAAGTGACACTTACATTCCGCCGGAGTGTCAATGTATTATGTCCTATTTACACTTTTCCCATTTTCACTTGTGAGATGCTAAGAGGTGGCTGAAAGTCGAGCCACCGAACTCTATCACCTCATGGGATGATTCGTTGAAAAAGTTCTTGATCCGATTCTTTCCTCCGTAAAATGTATTAAGGCTTAGAAGTCAAAATTCTAAGTTTTAAACAAAGGGAAGGAGAGAATCAGACAAGCCCTCGAGAGGCTTAAATCATTGTTGAGGGACTGCCCTCATCACCATCGGGCCAGTCGATGTGTTGGTGCACACTTTTTATAGAGGGTTTGGAACCCCACACTAAAATTCTTGCTAGATTCAAGAAATTGGAGCAGCTTTTAGAAAAGACTTATGAAGAATCAGATATTTCCTTGCTTAATCGTATTTCGCAGGGAAAATCCGAGTGGAATGCGGACTCTTCAAGGGGAGGAGCAAGGAAAGCAGCTGGAGTCTTGGAAGTGGATGGGCTTACGCCTATCGCTGCACAAATAGCTGCCTGCACCGCCTGAACACCCACTTCGGCAATATGAACTTGAGCCGCCCCCAAGCCCCGCTTAATGCGCAACAGACGGTGTGAAGTGTGCGAGCAATGAACACTACCGAGTGTTGTGGAGCAAATCCGCATCGGTGAACTTTAGAAATGCACAAAGGAGCAATCACCAACAGTATGGGAATAGCTACAATTCCAACCGGAGGAATCAAATTCGAATTTCTCTTGGGGCAGCAACAACTATCAAGGGCGTAGTTCGAAATGGGGGATGCAAGCTGAATCAAGGAGGGCCACGTAACTATCGTGCACACACTGTAAATAACAATGCCCCTCCTCCACACCATCACCTGGGCCAAGGAGGAGAGATGTTCATGTACCGATAGCCGCCCAAGCCCAATTATGTGTCGCATTCATGTCAAATTGGCAAATTCATGTTAAAATATTCAGTCAAGCTACCAAGGCACCTGAGTGAACAATTTGGCACTATTTGCTTCGTGGTCAATGAAAGCTCTGGAGGAGACTCCCTGACATGTATCCACCCTGGCAGGCTACTGCAAGACTGTCAGAGTGGCTGAAGCCATGAGTGTCCTAAAGACCGCCTCAACAAATGGAAAGGTAAGCTGTGAGGGTTATTGACAGAGGGGGAACACACCAGTGATGTTTCAACGCTTAGACTCCACCCCGCTCCTCAACGATTAAGGAAGCACAAGGAGGAGGCGTGCTTCAAAAAGTTCAAGGAGGTGCTCAAACAGTACACATTACCCTACCTCTTGTTGATGTTTTTGCGGTGAGTGCCTAAATATGCAGCACATTATGACATCGTGGCCAACAAAGTTGTGTCGATCAATATGCCACGGTGGCCCTTGCTGTAGGAATGCACTTCCCCGATACAAAATCAAGCTGCCTACGGCTTTCCAAAGATCCCGGGAGCCACAATCGGGCCCTGGACAATCGGGCAAAGTATCCGAGCTCGCGGTTTGTGTGATTTGGGAGCGAGCATTAACTTGATGCCAACTGCATTCAGCAGTTAGGTCTGAGGATGCCCAGACCTACAACAAGGGTTTTGCAAACTCTATGCACGCCTGCAAGGCCCGACGGCATTGTGGAGGACGTGCTAGTGCAAAGTCGGGCTCCCTAATCTTCCCTGGATTTTGTATTGTGTTGACTAAGCTGCACTTCTGTCTCCATTTATTATTTTGGGACGACCTTCTTGGCAACCGAAAGCGTTTATAGATGTAGCCGCAGGCAGCTAACGGCGCGGGCACACGACGCGGTGGAGGTGTTCGATGTACAAGGCCCTGGCTCCCGGCCGTGTACGAAGAACTCTCGTTGATCAACTTGCTGAACACCGAGTGTCTGCTTCAAGGCTTTGAACAACGAGAGTCAAGGGAGAGACCCCGATAGAGGTAAGTTTGATTGGGGTGGGGACGTGTTGATCAAACGTCCGTCACCCTAGGGGCAGAAATAGCTCAAATGACGTCGAGCCGAGACGGTAAAACTAGCGCCGCGCTGAGGCAACCCGTGAAATGTAATTGTAAACCTGCATATGAAAAAAAAAGAGAAGAAAAAGATTTTCAATTTTTGTATTTTTATATTTTTGAGAATAGAGTGTAAATAGAAAATAGAAATATTGTGTTTCTCCAACTTTGGAAATTCTAACCGATTTCATGTGATAAGATGTTGTATAGTTGAAACGAGGAAAAAGTACAAAGGAATGCAAAAAGGGAAAACGAGAAGGTGTGGAATTATTTTAAAGTGGCAAACAAAGGAGTCAAGGAGTTGCTCCGTGTCACGGAGGAGGGCGTCCGCATTACCCTCCGTGACACGTTGGAAGGGCAAATCTGGAATTTTTAAAATTCCAGAGAGCTCGCGCGCGAGCCTCGTGGTCGAGGCATGCTCCGCGTTACCCTCCGTGACACGCTGACGGTTAATCGCTTGCCGGGTCACACCGGGTCACCGCGACCCGCGATTTTTCCACTTTTTAAACCCCAAAACCCCTCATTTCTCCTATGTTTCTCCTACCTCCGCGACAAACTCCCCAAAAATCCCCTCCCCTCAACGTGTCATAAGGAGTACAATTTCTCAACTTTTCTTCGTCTTACTCGAATCAAAGGTATGTTCTTGAACTCAACTTCAATTTTTAGCTAAAATTTCTGATTTTTAGCATGTTTAGAAGAATCCATGCCTATGACAATAAAATTGAGCTTAAACATTTGGGTTGTTGATTATAGTTGTCGGCATCGTTGTGATCATATGAACTCGTTAATTGCGCTGCTTAAATGAATTGTGCTAGATTGTGGTTAGGGTTGGATTGTGAAGTTGAAAAGTTGAATTGAGGAGAGAAATTGTTGAAAAATTGTGGGTTGTGCATGTTGGGTGAATGGTATTGTGTATGCTTATCGTGTATGCGTAACAAACGATGCAATTTCTGGGTGCAATTGGGTGAAATCTCCAAAACTTATCAAATTACATGAAAATCTGGGAATTGCTTAGTTGAGTTAGGAAGTATTCTTATTTTTCTGTTCTTCTTTTAGCCGAATGCCATAATGAAATGAGTATCGATAGTATGTTGGAATTAGCCGTACGGCCCGAGTAGCAACATGCAGGTTGGTGCTTCGTCGAATTCTAAGAAGGCACGAGGCTATTTTTTGTTTGTTGTTTCTCTCTTGTTTAGCTTCCCAGATTTTTTATCTTTTAAAATATGGAATAAATATGTTTCTGCTTTTTTGCATAATGAGCTAGAAACTAAGTGTGGATGGCCGAGCCAAAACTCCAACCTTAGTCAAAAGCTCAATTGAAATCGACTAACATGGGTACCGTCTGTTTCTTTGACAAAACCATGTCTAGCGTGCAGGTGACAGCGGCGGCGATCAACACGCGCCGGGAGAAAAGATTACAGCCGGGAGCAAAGAGTCCCAAAGAAGACTGCAGTTCTTAATGCCGCCGCCAATATGGAACAAGATGGGTGACGGGAAGAGGGAAGAAGTGGTACACCAAGCACAAGGAGAACAAATACTTCCCCGAGGAACATATTGCACGGAACCATTGCACAAGAGTTTCCCTGATGGTGCACAGATTGACGCCGCTACGGTTCATTTTCGACGAGCCAAGGTGGAGTGCAACCTGCACTTAGTTCGGGAATTCTACGCCAATTGGAACCTGACATTGAGGAGTCACACCATCAAAATAAGGGGCCAAATCGTCACATTGGAGCCTCACCACCTCAATGCCATCATAGGGGCGCAAAATACATTGCCTTACGTACTCCGACAAATGGAACATCACTCCACCTTATGCGGATATCGTACGCACATTATGTGGAGCCCGGCCTACGGCGCGTTGGAGCAGTGCATAAGGAGAGGGGCTACCACGTACGCCTCTATGCACAGATGAACAGGAAGCCGCATCATGGCTTAAGATCGTTTGCTCCTGGTTGATTCCGGGGTACATGACGTATGTGACCCGGGATCGTGTATGTGCTTGGTATACGCCCTATGAAAGGGCTGGAGATCAAATGTAGGGGCAGTGATCATTTCCGCCATGAAGAGGGCCCGACCGCACTGTGGGCACAGTACGGATTCGGCGGCCCGCGACGACGTTCCCCGAGAGGCCTTGAGGCAGGAGGAGGCCCTAGATTACATCCCGCATGACTGGCCATTGATGTCAGCTGAAACAAAGGCACCCGACACTCACCATGGGCCTCGTTCTCACATTGGCCGAGCGACATGCTCGACGACGATATGTCCCGCATGTTCGGGATGCAGATGTCTAGCCTACGCATTGGCGGGGAGACCTGGCGACGAGGACGAGCTGCAGCCGAATTTAGATTACCCATTTGGCGAGAACGCCTGTTCACTATGTCGGGTGGGCCCAGCTTTGTGGAGCCTACGACGATGACGTCCCCATGGGACGAGGAGACACGTCACGAGGATTCTGGACAAGGTCTTAAGGAGGATGACGGTGGAGACTCCGATATGGGGGACGCAGGTGGCGCACTCCGATGAGGAAGTGGAATACTTTGACCGATCAGGGAGTTTCACAACCACCTTTATTTGGGGGATTGTATGAACACTGGGGACAAAGGTTCGATTCCTAAGTGTGGGGTGGGAGTAGTTAGTGTGCCGAATTTGCCTTTTGTGTATGTCATTGTATGTTCCTTGCTTTGTTGTCGTGTTTTGTTTCATGAATTTGACTCTGCTTATTTGTATGTTCATCGATTGTGAATATTGTTGTGAAATTGTTGTGTGTGCTGTGGAATGATGTTAGCCGGTATGTAAATAGCCTTGTCGAAATCATCGATAATTTTTCGAAATTTTTTCGTAACTATTTTTCTTTGGGTTTCTCGAGTTTGCTGTCTTTTGCCGAGAAGAGTCCCATTGAACTGAAGTCGTAAATAGTGACCCTTCTCTATGATGGGATGGATGACGACTGCCTTAAGGGAAAGGTAGTCGATAGAGTAGTATAGTTCGCTTTATTTTTATTTTTAAATTTTTCGTTTAGTTAATTTTGATTTTTAGTTGGATTGCTGGTTGTATCCATGCATGTTGCTATTCAATGGCTCCGACATCCTTGTTGCGTGTTGTACATAATAATTATACTGCAAAGATGATCGTAGAAAGCATGCAATTTCGTACATAAGGTAAGACACTTGTGCCGTAGAATTTGGATTCGGTGTGATTGAGGCTTAATTTGAATTCTTAGGATTAGCTGATTAAAGACTTCGTGAAGTCATCTTGAATCGAAAGCATGGCATTGAGTGTATAGTGAGGAATTGCTATTCCATGCTATTGTTGATTGTCTAGAACTTGCCTGTCGTGGGTACGAAACTAATGTTGAAGTGTAGTGTAGGAAATGATGGGGGCATTTCTTTGTCAACCAAAATTTCTTGTTTTTCTTTCATATCCACCTTGAAGATTAAACCCTAGTCAGCCCGTTGAGCCTTTAACCTTGATAAATTTTTCTTTCTGATTTTCCTTTGTCGAAAAAGGGTGCAACTAAGTGAGCCCCTTCTTTTCATGTTCCTTAACCAAAATCGGAAGCTCTTAAGCGCACAAGAAAAAAGTATAATTTTCCCATTGTGTCAAAGAGAAAAGGGATGAAAAAGAAAAGAGGGAAAGAAAGAAAAAAAGAATAAGGGTGAAATAGCCGATTTGAAGGGAAGAAGGTTGTTTAACCCACTGTCTCTTCATAGTTCTGGGTGTGTTAAAGTAAGGGGTGATAAATATAAAAATAAACTTCAAAGAGGAGGAGGAAGGAAGAAAATAATTCTGGAAGTTGATGGGATGTGTGAAAGTGCTTAAGGAAGTCATTACTATTATTGGTTAGCCCAAAGATATACTAGTTCCGTAGCTTACATTACAACCTCGTTAAGTCCTAATGTGATCTTACATCACGCATCCATATATTAGTGGAGTAATACACTATGCAAGCTTAAGGGTCATGACGCAATGCATGTGAATTCGTTGGGAGAGTGAGGAAATGGGGTGTGTACATATATACCCCGATATGGATTTCCTTAAAGTTCATGTGATTAAACAGGGGGAATCTCTCCTAGTGTTGTGAGGGCACATGTTTGATGATAGAATACATTCGTGTCGGATATCTTGGTCGGCTAATATGCATGAGTTTGCCGATATCGAGAGCTTCCATTCTTGTGTTAAAAAGTCTTGATTTATTAAGTGTCGTTGAATAATGATGCTATGCATGTCTTTCTTTTTGGATGATTTGTTTTTAACATAATCGGTATGACACCGTAGCCCGGATTGTCGGGCCTGAATAGCCATGAGGGGATATCAATTGCATGAGTTGTATGGATATTGTTCGAGGACGAAAAAGATTTTGGAGGTGTGGGGTAGGTGATAAGGGGCATATTTATATGCCAAATCGATACTCAAACGTATAACTTAGTCTTGTTTGTCTAATAAATTGTGTACATTCTCATGTAAATTGTAATTAAGTGTGAATTTATACTAACCAACATGATTAGCGTTGTTTGCAGGAAAACATGCTTGTTGATGAAAATGACATGTTGGAAGAAATCAAGGATGAACTGGGAAACGAGCAAGGAAGCGGATGGTGAAGCGAGGATTAAGGGCCCGCTGAGCGGAGCCGTGGCACGCGGCCGCGAGGCGTTCGCCCGGGAATGGAAATTCCAAATAAATTCCTGTGAAGGTCCGCGATCAGGCCGTGCCACGTTGGAAGTGAATTATTCAGAAGGTGCATTTCCGCAGAGGGTCCGCGATTGCACCGTGGCACGTTTGCTGCGGTTCGCGACGCACGCCGTGCCACGTTGGTAGCAATTACCCGCGGACAATTTCCGTAGGGCTTCCGCGTTAAACAGGTCACGGAGGCAAGGTTCGCGATGCACGCCGTGACACGTTGCTCGTTATTCCGGGAAAATTTATCCCTAGATAAATAGAACACTTAGGGCATTTTCAATTATTCCTCGACTTGGTGGAGCAAGAACGTGCTGTGCAACATTGAGGACCTAAATTTCTAGGTTCTTCATCTCTTTCTTGTTCCTTTCAATTGCTTGTATGATTAACACTTGTTTTGTGAATGCTTTAATCCACAAATGAGTGGCTAATTTCTCTTTTTGCTGAGGTTATGAACTTTGTGTTGCAAATGTAATTATTGAATTGCTGGTTTATTTTCTCTTCTTCCATGGTTGTTCTATTTAATTCTTGTTCCTACTACATTAATGTCTGGCCAATGTTAGTGTAAATCCAAAAGTCCGGTTTCACCCGAGAGGGCAAGAAATTGGAAAGTTGTGAATTGGTAGGATATGACTTTTCTTGGTTCGGAGAATTGGGAATTGATTTACTCTGGATAGAAATATACCCGAAAGTCGTATTAGCTGCTGTGGTGGGAACTGCTTCATATTGCTAGAACTTGAATTCCTCTATCACGAAAATGTAGGTGGAAGGTTCATGATTCTTAAGTTGGGTTAAATACGAGAGTTTTAATCCATAGGCAGAGCTCCTGGACTAGCAACCGGAGGAAAAGATAAACCACGTAAATTAATAGTTCGTGTCTTCACATGTTCTTTTGTAACCTCAAAGATGTTTCTTAACCATTGTCTAGATTCAATTGTATAATTAGCTTAGTGTAGTATAAAAAGTATATTCTCAAAAACAAATTATCTTTAGTTACTCTGTTGTCTTCTCTACCGTATAGTTGTAGTAAATTAACGTTTGTAAGATTTCACCCCGTATTCCTATTCCTCGTGGGTTCAACAATCCTAGCTTCTTCAAAAGAGCCACTTTATTACTTGTACGACCCGTACACTTGCGGGCTCATCATTTACCCATAAGGATCTAAATCTACGACAAAGGAGGTGGTTGGAGCTACTCAAGGACTATGACATGAGTGTCCTTTACCATCTGCACAAGGCTAATGTAGTAGCAAACATTATCTTTGTAGACTCTCTATGGAGAGTGTGTCATGTGGATGAGGGAAGAAAGGAGTTGGTGAAGGATGTGACTTGAAAGGTTGGGAGTTCGGCTGGGTTGATTCGATCGATGGCGCATGTTATAGTTCAAAATGGATCAGAATCATCCTGGTGACTGGATGTAAAAGCTAGGCAAGATCAGGACCCTATTTTGGTAAAGTTAAAGGAAGCTGTTCAAAATCGAAGGTAGAGGTCTTCTCCAAAGGGGAGATATGCACATACTGTAAAGTGTCACTTATGTGTTTCGGATATTGATGATTTGAGGAACCGAATGTTGCACGAGGCTCATGGATCCAGGTATTCAATCCATCCAGGTGACACCAAAATGTACTCGTGACTCTAATGGAAATCCATATTGGTGGAATGGCATGAAAAGGATATTGCAGAATTTAGCTAAATGCTCAAACTTTGCTAAAGTAAAGGTTGAGTATTAGGAGGCTAGGAGGTGTGCTTCTGGATATTAGTATTCCTACTTGGCGGGGAAGAAATCAATATGGACTTCATCACAAAGGCTGCCTCGCACTCGCCGACAATATGGCTCCATTTGGGTGGTTGTGGATAGGTTGACCAAAGCCGCCATTTTCTACCGTCGGGCCAAAATCATGGATTCAGTGGAGGATTATGCAAAATATACATCCAAAAAGCTAGTTCGGCTGCATGAAGTGCCTTTGTCCATCATAATTTATAAGGGCACCCAAATTACCTCTCGCTTTGGAGGTCGTTTCGTAAAGGACTTGGTACTGTGTTAAGCTCAAGATTACATTTCACCCGCAAACAGATGGTCAAGCGGAGCGGAAAATCCATACTCTCAAGGACATATTGAGAGCATGTGTGATTGACTTCAACGGTAGTTGGGATGATCATTTGCCTCTTATCGAGTTTTCATACAATAACAACTACCATTCCGCATTCGGATGGCCCCGTTTGAGGCTCTCTATGGCAGAGATGGAATGCTTCTGGCTGGTTGGTTCAAGTTGGTGAAGCTGCAATGATAGGACCAGATGCCATCCATGAGGCTAGGATGAAAGTTCAGCCTATACGGACAAAGCTGGAAAACAACCCAAATTCACCAAAAGTCCTATGCCGAAGTGAGAAGGAGAGAACTCAAGTTCGGTTGTTATACCCCTAGCAATGATCGTACCTAGGAGTCAAAATGGAAGAAAACTATACTCATACCAATTTTCAGGACGACGTGAGGTCAGTGGTGGAGGACCATGAGTCGTGAGGTGACCCGTAGTTAGCAAGGCGGTGCCCATTGAGGAGGCCGCGGTCATGACCACGGGTCTTGGCCGACTACGACTAAAAGGTCACCTATAGGTTGGAGTGTATGAAGGTTCAAGATTTTGGGCTGTAGGATTCACGGGTGGTGATCACACGCGGCCAGCCACCATAATTCGTGGGGTGCCCTGAGTGATTTTGGGCAAAGGGAGTACTTACGCAGTCTCAAGCCACAAGTCGTGCCACCTGGCAACGACTCTTGAGGTCCTCATGGGGACTCGACAACAAGAAATTTCGTTTTAGTAAGGATGTTTTCATAATTCCTAACCGTAAACTTAAACTACGCCGTTTAAGGTCTAAATGGGGTCTTAAGGAATAAGTTCATGTTAAGCCATATTCATGAATGCAAGAGTATAGAGACGAGATTAGAAGGTGATTCAAGGTGTTCTTTCTCAATTCCTCTAAATTCCATCTTGGGCTAGAAAGGAAGTTAAGAACCGATAATCCTATAACCAATGGTGAATTCTTCCACACCCATGTTTCCTACTCTATGATTTTACTTAAAATTTATCAAAAATCTCATGGGGTTTTGTATTTGATTTAAATAAAATCTTAATGGATTTAAATTATGGGTTTTGTGATTTTGAAATTTTATCATAATCTTAGGATTTTATAATCTTTTTTTGAGATTTAAATTACTTATATATTATTGATTTTGATTTTCTAATTAATTAAGCTTAATTAAGTGCATGGCCCATGATGAATTGATTTATGATCTATTATCCCGTCGATGTTCATTACGAGCCCAACATGAATTATGTTTTAAATTATCAATTTATTTTTTTTATTTTTTTTATTTTTTTTATTTTTTTTATTTTTTTTATTTTTTTTAGTTTTTTTATATTTTTTATTAATCATGATTTATGTTTTTGGCCGACTCACGGGCCTCATGTCATGGATAGATCACATATATTCAAGCATGTTTACGATTATCATGATCTAAACTAGACCATAATCTCATGTATGTATTATTATGAGCACTATATATATGTTTTGGGAGTAGTATCGAACACCGAGTAGGTTCGGGGCTAAGGTTAAGCTCCCCGATTCATGAACTACGTGTCACTGTCGGTATGTTGGCACCCTTTCATGTTCGTCCCCCACCCAAATGGCCCCTTTCATGGTGATATCGTCTCCTGGTTCTATCCTGGTACAGGTACGAACACCCTCCCCGCTAGGGTTACAGCCCAAGCCCATGTGGGCTCATATTGTGTATGTTGGTTAAAAGAATTTCCCACTTTTTCCTCACGGTTTATGCATGTTATGATTATGTATGTTTGTCAATTCATGCTGGCAAAGCTTTTCTATTATGGTTATGATATTTTTATGTTACTAATGTTTTGAAAACCTTGAGCCGTATGGTATGTTATTATGATTTACTTATACAAGCATGATTTCTACCTTAAGTATCTTTTATGAATTTCTTATATATTTTAAATGTTCGTTTTAATTACCTGTCATACTTAGTACATTCCATGTACTGACCCGTATACTTTCTATGTCGTATTGTTTAATGATACGTCCTCGTTCTCGTGCTCATCCCACCAGAGATAGTTTCAGATTCGCTCTCCGCGCTTTTGGGTGGAGTCCTCATGATTCGAGGGATGTATGTCATCCTTTATGTTTTTTATTTCAATTTCTAGATGTTGATTAGTTGGGGAGTTGTCCTATCATTCCTCCCTTTATGTTTAGAGGCTTATCGTACTACAAGTTGTATTCAGCCGTATTATATAAGTCTTTTACTAATATTTCCCTTTGTCTATGTTATGTTTACGTTCATATATGTTAATTCTTCCGCCTGCGTAGATTGATTATATGTATGCTCATGCATGGGCGTACTTGGGGTCTCTGATCTCCTTGTCCCATGTCTACGATCCGGGTGTATGATTGGTCATGACAAACTTGGTATCGAGCCATAGGTTTTGAAGTCTCCTAGGAGTCCGAAAGCCGCATAAAGTAGAGTCTTTTTCATAGGTGCATTATCATACTTATGAGAAAGAGGCTACTAGACATTTAGGAAATGTCTTTCTTTCATGATCTATGTCATGCGATGAACGTCCTTTACTTCTCTAATTCATGCTATTCGCTTCTGCGTAATCATGCCTCCACGCCGGTGTAAATTCCATGGAGAAACCTGTAATGGCAATGACTACAAGGGTTCTCATGATGGTGAGGTCACCAGCTCCACCCGTTCATGAGGAGCACGTACGGAAGCTACCGCCCATGCTGAGTTTAGGGCAGCGATTCGGATGCTGATACAGCCATGACTCCGCTGTGTCCAAAATCGTACAAAGCAGGCATTTCCTTCGACAGGGAAACGCACAAGTGTACTTAGGGTGAGGGATTTCTTGAGGATGAGCCCCTTCGGAGTTCACTGCACGGGGTCAAAGGTGGACTGAGGATTCACGCATTTTATAGAAGAGATTCTGAAAATCACCTGCTATGGGGAATGCATTGACTTGACCTCGTACCAGCTATGCTGAGGTAGCACATAAATGTTTAAGAATGGAGGGATGCTAGGTAGTGGTGCACGCCCGCTAGGTTAGGATGAGTTTTACACTGCATTCATGGATTGATTTCTTCCTCGGGAGATGAGGAAGCTCAAGTTGGCCGAGTTTGTGAATCTAAAGCAAGGTAATATGTCAGTCCAGAATATGCATTGAGTTCACCCGGTTAATCTAAATATGCTGGTGGAGTTAGCGTGGTTCGGGGCCGGGGCTCGGGTGAGCCGCTTGTGCATGGAGTAGCGTATTACTTGGGCAAGGATTGCCGGATCGCTATGCTTCATCGGGACATTGATTTTCCCCAGTTGTATTGCATGCGTAGCAGATGGAGTTGGTCTATAGGAGGAAGAGAGAGGCCAAGAGGGCCAGACCGAAAACTACGGGTTTCTTAGGCCGTGATAGGGGGTGGACCACGCAGCGCCCCATCACAGTCCATTGCTCTAGCCTCATCATCGCCAACACCATCCGTAAAGTTCAGTGGGAGACCATAGGAGCAAGACTATGTGCCTGAGGGATCATGGTAGCATGCAGGTGGAGCGCATTTCCCGGCCCGTGCTAAGTGCGGCAAGAATCATCCTGTGAGCTTCCCGGGTCGGCGCAGTATGCTTGCTACGGGTGTGGAAAACCCGGACACGGGATCATGTATTGCCCTCAGCCTAGTTCTACCGCTCCAGCATGACCTCAGGTTGCCTCCACTAGTTCAGTGATAGGTGATTAGCACCAAAACAGGTTTTATGCCCTAGTGCCTCGCCAGAGCAGGAGGTCGCCAGAGCGTGGTCACGGTATGTTGCAAGTCTTCCATATTGTTGTTTATGCTTTGTTAGATCCAAGAGCTACTTTGTCTTTTGTGACCCCTTAAATTGCTAGTAGTTTTGGAGTTAGTATTGAAATTCTATCAGGAATCGTTTTTCCGTATCTACTCTAGTCGGTGAATCAAAGGGTAGCTAGGTAGGTATATAGAGGGTGTCCTATCACAATGTTGCATAAGTTTACCGCAGTAACTTAGTTGAGTTGGCCATGACCGACTTTGATATCATCTTAGGTATGGATTGGTTGTTTGGATGTTATGCTTCGATTAATTATAGGACCTCGTAAAAGGGAATTTCGATTTTGGTGAGCCGCCAGAGAATGGAAGGGCGTAATTCCCGCCGTACTCGCCCGGCCGATTTATTTCATAAGTTAAGTCCAGAAAATGATCTATAAGGGTTTCATGTACCACCTTGTTAGGTTATGATGAGTCTGAGACCCCGACTCATTCAATCGGGCCCAAAGGGTGTGAGTCCAGAGGTTTTCCCGATGATTTGCTAGGTGTTCCCGGGGAGAGAGAAATTGATTTTGGTATTGATCTATTGCCCGATACGCAGCCTATCTCCATTCCTTATAGGATGTCTACAGCCGAGCTAAAAGAGTCAAAAGAATAGTTGAAGGACTTATTGGATATGGGTTTCACACCGAGCAAGTCTCCATGGGGTGCATCAGTTTCTCTTTGTTCGAAAGAAGGATGGGTCCTTTTTGAATGTGTGCTGATTATCTAAGAATGAATAAGGTCACACAAAATAGTACCCTTTGCCCAGGATTGATGATTTATTTGACCTACTCCAGGGTGCCAGGTATTTCTTGAAGATATATCTAAGGTTTGGCCATCATCAACTAAGAGTGCAGGAGTGTGACATCCTAAAGACAGCTTTCCGAACCCGGTATGGCCATTGGCGAGTTTGTAGTTATGTCATTTGCACTAACCAATACTCCTGCATCTTTCATGGATCTAATGAACAGGGTGTTCAAGGCATATTCTTGCAAGTTTGTGATTTGTGTTCATTGATGACATCCATATATACTCCCCGAGCGGTGGAGCATACCACTCATTTGAGAATAGTGCTTGCACCTCAAGGATCAAGTAGTTGTATGCCGTTTAGCAAGTGCGAGTTTTGGTTGAACTCGGTAGATTTTTTGGGCCATGTAGTATCGCGAGGGCATAACAAAGGATTCTCAGAAAATCGAGGAAGTGAAGAATTGGCCTAGACCGGTGAGTCCTCCATAAATTTTGAGTTTCTTTGGCCTAGAAGGATACTACCGAAAATTTGTTGAGGGCTTTTCATCAATTGCATCCTCATTGACCAGGTTGACTCAGAAAAGATAAAGTCTCCAATGGTCGAGGCTTGTGAGGAAAGTTTTCAGGAATTGGAAGACCCGACTCACTTCTGCACTTGTGTTGACTTTGCCTGAGGGTACGCATGGCTTTGTGGTGTATTTTGATGCTTCACGAGTTCGACTGGGTGCGTGCTGATGCATCATGGGGCGGTGATAGCATATGCCTCAAGATGCCTGAAAGTTCACGAAAGAACTACCCTGACCCATGATCTTGAGTTAGCCGCGTGGTGTTTGCATTGAAGATATGGAGGAAATTCATTGTATGGGGTCCATGTAGACGTGTTCACGGATCACAAGAGCTTGGAATATGTGTTCATGAAGAAGGATCTTAATCTTCGCAAAGGAGGTGTTGGAGTTACTAAAGGACTATGATATGAGTGTTCTTACCATCCTAGAAAGGCTAATGTGGTGGCAGATGCACTCAGTAGGCTCTCTATGGAGAGTGTGTCCCACGTGGGATGAGGGAAGGAAGGGAGTTGGTGAAGGAGATCCACCCCATTGCAAGGTTGGGAGTTTGATCGACTGGACCATGGCGCGTTTTTGTGTAGAATAGGTGAAAATCAGCCCTGGTGGTTGATGTCAAATCTAAGCAAGACGAGGATCCAATTTGAGGAAGCCGAAGGAAGCAAAGTTGAAAGGTGAAGGTTTTCTCTCAAGTGGGAGATGGTGTGTTACGATACCGAGGTCTCCTATGTCCCAAACGCGATGAATTGAGAGTCCGAATATTGCATGAGGCATAAGTATACCGTATATTCTATCCATTCGGATTTATGAAGATGTATCGGACTTGCGAGAAATCTATTGGCGGGATGGTATGAAGAATGATTATTGCGTAGTTCGTGAGCTAAATTTCCAAACTGTCAACCATTGAAGGTCGAACATCAAAGCCCGGAGGTGTACTTCAGATATTGACATTCCCACTTGGAAGTGGGAAGAGATTAATATGTATTTTCATTACAATTCTACCTCGTACTCAATGACACTATTACTCCATTTGGGTAGTGGTAGACAGGTTAACCAAGCCGCTGCACACTTTCTACCGCTCAAGACCACTGGATTCAGCGGATGATTAGGCCAAATTGTATATTCGGAGTTGGTTCGACTTCGTTGAGTGCCTTGTCTATTATCTTAGACCGAGGTACCCGCCACCTCCCGCCTCGGCGGTCTTTTCATAAGGGACTTGGGACTCAAGTCAAGCTCAATACAGCCTTTCATCCGCAAAACGGATGGCAAGCCGAGCAAACAACTGTGATCTTGAGGACATGCCGAGGGCATGTGTTATGGATTTTAAAGGTAGGTGGGATGATCATTTGCCCTTAATCGAGTTCGCTTATAATAACAACTAATACTCCAGTATCAAAATGGTACCGTTTTGAGGCTCTCTATGGGCGGAGGTGTAGACTTCCCATCGGATGGTTTGAGGCTTGTAGCAGCCAGGACCTGCGCGATTCGGTTCAGGAGGTGATGGTGAAGGTTCGCTGATAAGGAACCAGCTTGAAATCCGCTGTAGTCAGCTGCCAAAAATCATATGCCGATGTGAGAGAAGAGATTTGGAGTTTGAGGTGGACGATTGGAGCTTTATAGGTATCTCCTATGAAGGGAGTTATGTGGTTCAGAAAGAAAGGAAAACTTAGTCCCCGCTTATGTTGCTCCCTACCGGGTTATGAGAAGCGTTTGTAAGGTAGCGTATGTTGGACTTGCCATTAGAAAGCATCTTCAGGCATCCCGTGTTTCATGTGTCGCTTCTGAAAAAGTTCTTGAGTGATCTAGCTTTAGTAGTCCTGGTGGACAGTGTTGGTGTAAAAGATGGCCTTAGTTATGAAGAAGTACCCATGGAAATATTATATCATCGAATCTATAAGCTAAGGAACAAATAAGTAGCTTCAAGCAAAGTATTATAGAGAATTCAACATGTTGAAGAAGCTACGCGGGAAGCCGAAGGTTATTATGATGGCTAGATACCCACACCTATTCTACCAACTCGTTTCAGTTTGAGCTATCAGTTTTTTCCCTAAATATTTAATCAGTTTTCATGTTCGGCCTATGCTCACAAGTTTGTTTTGTGATATGGTAAATGTATGTGATGTCTAAATTCAGTGCAGTTATGTAGATCTTTTCAGAGGTAGTCAAATCCTCGTCAGTTTTCAACTTAAGAAAAATTGAAAGTCACACCAGATCCTCGTGATGACCCGTGAGGTCGATCATGGGGAGTGACCACGAGTCGCAGAGGTGACTCATTCTCATCAAGCGCTATGCTTGTTGGGAGGAGGCCACGGGTATGACCACGTAGTCGTGGTCGGACTTCACTACTGTGAGGTCACCCGTGGGTTGGAGGGTAAGGAAGGTCAAGGTTTTGTGGAGTAGGGGGTCATGGGTGGTGACCACGAGTCGATAGGTGCACCACGATTCGTTAGGGGTCCCTCATGGGGTCCCCAAGTGATTTTAGGTAGTGAGCATGATGGTCCACCACGAGCCGTGCCCCCGGCAACAACCCTCGTGAGGTCCCTCAGGGACCTGCAACCAGAAATTTCAGCATTTTTAGTAAGGGTATTTTTGTAATTCCTAAACTCCTAAAGCCTAAACTACGTCGTGTTAAGGTCTGAATGAGTTCTTTATAAGTTAAGTTCATGTTAAGCCTGCATGCAAGAGTATAGAGACGAGATTAGAAGGTGATTCAAGGTGTTCTTTCTCACCTCTAAATTCTATATTGGGCTAAAGAAAGCAAGAACCAGATAATCCCAGGTATGTAAGTTTATCAATGGTGACCTTCCACACCCATGCTCCTATTCTATGATTTTACTTAAAATTTATCAAAAACTCATGGGGTGTTGTATTTGATTTAAATAAAATCTAATGATTTATTTGAGTTTTGTGAATTTTGAAATATTATCATAATCTATGGGTTTTGATTATCTTTTGAGATTTAAATTGATAATAATATGTTGATTTTGATTTTCCAAGTAATGCTTTAGTTATCCATTCCCCATGATGAATCGATTTATGATCTATTATCCCATCGATGTTTCACGGTGCCCAACATGAATTATGTTTTAAATTATGAATTCATGTTACCCATTATGATTTTGAAGTGAAATTCAAGCTATATACATGATCTACAAGTATTTATGAATCTTAGTAATCATGATTTATGTTTTTGGCCGACTCACGGGCCTCATGTCATGGCTAGACACATATGTTCAAGCATGTTTACGATTATCATGATCTAAACTAGCCCATGAACTCCTGTATGTATTATTATGAGCACTATATATATATGTTTTGGGAGTAGTATCGAACACCAAGTAGGTTCGAGCTCAAAGTTAACTCCCGAATCTCATGAACTACGTGCCACCGTAGGTATGTTGGGACCCTTCATGTTCGCCCCTAGCCCAAATAGCCCCTTTCATGGTGATATCATGCTTTCATGGTCCTACCTTGGCAAGGTACTTTGATACCCTCCCAACTAGGGTTACAAGTCGGGCTTCATGTGTGCTCATATATGGTATGTTGGTTAAAAGAATCTCCCACTTTTCCTCACGGTTTATGCATGTTATGATTATGTATGTTGGCTCAAGTCATTTCAATAAAGCTTTTCATTATTGTTATGATTATGTTTATGTTACTAATGTTTTGAAACCTTGAGCCTTATGATATATTATTATAATTTACGATATGAGCATGATTCCCTACTCTACGATCATTTATGAATTTCTTATATATTTTGATTGTCCATTTTACTTACCTTCATACTCGGTACATTCCACGTACTAACCGCATACTTTCTATGCTATATCATTTCACAAGTTCCACTCTAGGCTCATCCTCACCTGCAGATAGTTTCATTCGCTCTCCGCGCTTTTGGTGAGTCATTATGTTTCGAGGCTATATGTTCATCCTTTATGTTTTTTATTACAATTTCTAGATGTTGGATTAGTTGGGGAGTTATCCACTCAATCTTCCCTTCATGTTTAGAGGCTTATCGATCGTAAGTTGTATTCAAACCATATTCTTATAAGTCTTGACCGATATTTCCCCTTTGCTATGATATGTTTACGTTCATGTTAAGTCTTCCGCTCATGTGATTGGACTAGATGTATGCTCATGCCATGGGTCACTTGGGGTCTCGGCTCCTTGTCCCGTACATGATCTGGGTGTACGTTGGGTCGGATGGCGGGATGATTGGGTGGGCTTTCAAGGTGTCTCCCATGACAGAGTGATGCGGTTGGAAATAAAGGAAACTCAACCTCGTTATGTTGTCCCCTACCAGATTATGAAACGGCTGGCAAGGTGGCATAGGAATTTGACTTTCCCTCAAAAATTATCTTCCTAGGCGTCCGTATTCCATGTATCGCTCTTAAAGAAGTGTTTGTGTGATCTAGCCTCGCTTTCCCAGGATAGTGTTGGTGTGGACAGTATAGCCTTAGTTATGAAAAGGTTCCGGTGGAAACATCGATCATCATGTTTCAAGGCTAAGGAACAAGGAATTAGCTTCAATCAAAGTTTTATGGAGTGGAAGCAACAAGTTGAGGGAGCTATGGGAAGCAAAAGTAGACATGATGGCAAGATACCCACATTTATTCTCTACCGGCTCGGCCCAAGCCTGAGGTATCAGCTTTTTTCCTAAAACTCTATTTAGTATTCATTTTCGGGCTTCACGTGCCCCAGTTTATTTCATGTATATGATATATATATGATTCATGAATTCAATATCCATGTAGTATGAATTAGAGTTGTCATTCCCGTTAGTTTTTCAGCTTGAATGACGTATTTGAGTAGGATGATTGCACTTCTCTATTTTTTGTATGTTTTTCCATTCGGAAGAATATTTCCAAGGGGGAGATATTGTATTACCCTTAAGTTCCCAAGACTAGACTCGGGATTTAAAACCGAAGTTAGCAGAATTCCGACAAACATCATAGCATCTAAGTCATGTAACGGGTCGTTGATTCCACCAACCATCCGTGAGAAAGGCTTGTGGTGTGGTTCCGGCCAGGTCAAGTGGAGTAATGGTTCAAGAAATGACCCATGGTTTGATATCATGAATCATTGTTAAGGTCTGTGTGACTAGTCCTTAGCCTAGGAGAAAGCAACGGGTCGAGATCCACTCACGAGTGCAATGCATCGCTGTGAGAAACCATGGGAAAGAGTAGAAAGGTTCCTACCAAAGTGATGGAAGGAAACCCCAGTCGCTGGAAGAAAGCACGAGTCGTGGTATGGCTCGTGGGAAGCGCCTGTGTGTGTGCTGTTAGGGGATATAATAGAGGATACAACGAACCGTCAGTTTCGATGTAACGACTCAGTCTGTTGAGTCGTGTGATGGAATCTCGAGAAGTGAGGTTTGGGCCGTGGAAGCAACGGATGGATACCACGAAGCTCGGGTATCTGTGCACGACCCGTTGGATAGGTCGTTGTCCTCACTGCGTAATTTTAGGAAATTCATTAAGGGTATTTTCATCATTCCAAGTCCACTTGTCCTAAACTACGTTGTTTAAGGCTCAAACTGCAAGGTTTTATGAGGGAAAATCTATCCTAGGCTCATTCATATCCATGCATGCATATTGAAGGGGTTTAGGAGGTGATCAACTAAGAGTTCTTCAAGCTTTCCTTCAATCCTTCATTGGTCTTTCAAGGAGTGGTAAAATCTCGATCTTTCCATGTAGGGTTAAGGAATGGGTGAATCTGCTCTCACACCCATGCCTAATATCTCTTAAATCATGAAATTTCTATATTGATTTTATGGGTTTAACCCAATGCATGAAATTCCAAATTTCTCTACATGGGTATGATTTAAATGGAGTTTTTATTATTGAATTATGATTGAAGGGCAAGTTTTACATTGTTTTCATTAAAATCATGTTTCAAGTATTATGAATTTAAATGCCCATTCATGAGAAGTTTATGGAAAGAAATATTTATGATGAATGTTCATGTATGATTAAATATCGATGATGAAAATGTGTTTTCAAGTTACCCATGTTTATAATCATGTTTTTAAGTGAATTGAGTATTTTCAAGGCGTTAAAGTATTGGGAAATTGCCCACATGTGCAAGTATGATTTATGATATGGATTTGGTGGATCGGGATGGCGATGTTGGCCGATTAATGGGCCATTGATTCATGGATAAACATGTATGTAAATGGGGATCAGGTGGATGTTAAATGTTTATTTGTCCCGTGAATATCATGAATGATCTTTACAGGATTACGTACGAGCCTAATGTGCATGCTTTGGGAACAGTGTCTAGCACCGAGTAGCCCAAACTTGATAAGGACTACGTCGGTGTCTCATAACTACGTGCATTCGTAGGTTCATGTTGATACATTAAATGTTAATAGACTTCTTTCATGAGTATATAATGCACGCCCCTTGGGCTCGGAAAGCCTGGGACGACTCTGCCCACTTGAGTGAGATAGTTGGGGCATCATGTAAGGCTCTACCATGATGGTGTCGGTATGACGAGTCCTCCATTGTTCCGCATGCTCTCATACATTGTAATGCTTATGTTACTTTGACTCAAGCTACGATTTATAAAGTTTCCTCTTACAACTATGATAATGAATGGATTACGAATGTCTTGAAACCTTGGGCCTTATGTTGCATTATAATATTCTACTCTTATGATCTCTATGAACTTTTAGTATTTTAAATTTTTGTTTTATTTACCTTGGATACTAGGTACATTCCACGTACTAATTGTATACTCTATGCCGTCATTTCATGATACAGTTTCGATCTTCGCACTCAAAGACCGCCATTAGCTCATTCTAGGAGTTAGCAACTGTACCAAAGGGTGAGTCCTCATTTTTCAAGGACTAGTTTATGTTAGTTATCTCATACGCTCAGTTTTCAAACTTGTTTCAAGTTAGTTGGGGTATTTTCCCATCAACCTATCCTCGATATGTTAGAGACTTTCGTACTATGTGTAGTATTCATCCTGTCATGTATGAAGTGGCATTTCTGCATAAGTGACCCGCATCATTGTTGAAGGGAAAATCATCCAGAAAGGCACAAGTGTATCTCGAGAAGTTTCAAGGGTATTTTTGGATAGCTTTTGGACGTGCTCCGCAAGTGTACGGGTCAGGAAAAGTAATATAGTGGCTCTTTTAAGAACCGGATTATCGAACCCAAGGGACTGGACCCATTCCTCTAACTATCCATTTATAGTGTGAATCTTAAATATCTAAAGTGTTGGCTATAGACATTTTCGTTTGAAGAGTATTTAAGCCTAAGTTTGGGTCAACGAAAGGTCTAAAGTGCCTTAGGAGCAACACAACATAGGTTAAAACCGATTAGTCATGCGATAATAAGATTTGCAATGAATGAGTATGGAACTACCAATTGTTATTTCACATAATTATAATCGCATGTTCATGGTCTTTCGAGCCTCTAAACACGGCACCCAGCCTCACCGCATCTTAGTGAGCGAGAAGTTTAATTTTCTAGTCGCGGACAATCAATTATGTTGTGGTTTACGGGGAAACGATTAAGGACTTTCGTACGTCTAACCATTTAACGCAACTCAGCCGCACACCTACTTTCGAGCATGTGGACATCCCAAGTTGGTCTTTCATAACCCCCGTGTGTCAACCAAGCAAGGTGTTAGGTATATTTCTATCCAAACACCCAACCTCTCCGAGATTACTTCATGCTCCCCACACTCATGTCCTGACCTAGGCAATGCCTTCAAGCTATTTCCTGCGCTAACAATATGCTTATGGTGATCAATCATAAACAACCACAAATCGAATGCAAGACGAAAACAACAATCAATAACTCAATTCCAAAACAATATCATAGAATTAGATTCATAATCCATGGCTTCAACCCTAGAGGAAGGGTTCTTGCCATTCATGTTAGTAAAACTACGTTAATTTACTCCTAATCTACTATTAATCTACTCCTAACTACATACTTACATGAGATTGGTAGATGAGAAGGGAATTTGATGAACCCTAGGTGAGTTCTCCACTTCTCCCTTCACTCCTGCGCTTTTCGAATAAAAATCGTGACCAAATGAAAATAAGAGCTAAGGGTCCTATTTATAGTAAATGGAGAACCTGCATAATTTGGGCCTGTCGTGGAACGTTCCGTGCTGTCATGAGTATCAAGGAGCAATCGCTCCGTGACACGGAGGCATCGCGAAAGCTCACTGAAATTTAACCCGAATCGCTCGCGCCTTGTTGCCGAGATGGCAACGTGGCACGCCGCTTGGGCACAAGGCCACACACTTGTGGTCGCGGAGTCTCCTGCCGTGGCACGCTGCCACCCACGTGGGGCTGTCTTGGGCAGCCTCGCCCGCCTTGGCACTTCGCCGACGCGCTCGGTGGGCTGTTTTGGGCCTCCTCTTTGCCGACGTTCGCGTGCTGATTCCTTCTCCAAGCCTCTACTTCACCAATTCATGAATTAGCTCCTCAAAAGTCATCAAAACCTACAAAACAAAGGCTAATCATGTTGGTTAGCACATATCCTCACTTTTATATAAAATCACATGAAAATGTGTATCAAATAGCCTAGACAGCACGACTAATTTAAGCTATAAAGCGTGACATGGACCTATATTATTTCCCCGTGATCACAACCCCACACTTAAAGTCTTGTTCGTCCTCGAACAACCTGTTACATCTCATGCATATGGAGAATTTCACATAACTAATTTTAGCAAGATAATTCAACTACGACTATAATGATTACGTAAGATACAAGTTAAAAATAGAACAATCTATGAAATACAACTATGTTAAGACTTCTTAACCTCAAGAATCGACTCTCAATTTGAGCAAACTCATGTCAATCTTCACCATTAAGAAATCCCACATGAATTATATCCTTCATTAAACATGTGCCCTCACGGAAAGAGAGTTACCCAATCACACGCAAACAATTTTACATCACAACATGTGGGTATATAAAAAGAATTACACTCACTCTCACAAAGAATTCATATGCTTCATGTCATGACCCATAAGCTTGCCCTTAGTGTTTTACTCCACTAATTTAAGGATGTATGAATGTAAGATCAAGTAGGACTTTGCTCTGCTGTAACGTAACTCAGGTACGTAGGTACTATGGCCGTAGTCAGTGACTATCTTTCCTAAGCGCTTTTAATACATCACGCCCCTCATGGAGAACTTCCTTCCTTTACTACCTTTTATCCTTGATGGTTTTCTTTTTCCTCTTTTTGTTTCCCACTTTATTTTAGGCACTTTTGACTTGTCAGTAAGGAGCTCTAAGAATAATTTTTCATTACTTTGTTTTCTTACCTTAACAATCAACCATTTTCACACAAGTGCACCTTGACCTTTTCTCAACTCACAACTTGCTACTTTTCTCATTTCTTTTCATTCTCCTCACTTTACTCTTTCTTGCATTTTTCTTCTTCAAGCGCTTAAGAGCTTTGGATAAAATTCAAGGTTAATGAAAGAAACGGATCTGCTTATGTTGCAGCTATCAAAGAATAACAGGCTCAAGGCTCAACGGGGCTAACTAGATTAATTTTCAAGGTAGGTAAAACGAGGGATAAAAATTGGGTTCATTCAAAGAAATGCCTAAATCATCTCCTACAATTCACATCCTTCATTTCGCTTCATACACACACCGTGCAAGTTCTAGACAATCCACACAGCATAGAATACTAAAAACCTTACACTCACTGCACATGCTCAATTCAAGACACATTCAGCAGACTCTTACTCAGCTAATCACAAGAATTCAAAATTGAGCTTCAATTATATTGAGTCAAATTCAAGAGCCTAAGTGTCTCAAACAAAGTTATAAACTTGCATGCTTCAATACCGAACATACTTGCCTCTCACAATCATATACAGACATAACAAGAACATCAAGCACTAGCTATGGTTTCAAAACCTGACATCTATCGACTAATTTTCCTCAAGACGGTCGTCATCCATTCGTCGTCGGAAATGTACTAACATGACTAAAACATTATGTACAGGATAACAAGAAAAATAAAATAAAAATTTTATTTCTTCGGTTCAAACACCCCCATCGGAAATAGAAACCAAAAGAAAAACCAACGGGTGATGAATTCATGCTGACTCACACAGATTTTTCAAATTTTTCTCATTTTTCCAAACAAGCATTACATTCGCCAACAATTTGTTAAGCACAAAATTTTGAAATTTCGAAATTTTCCCTCACCCCCACACTTCTTAAATCATGCTATGTCCCCATATAGCATCAAATTAACATTTCAAGAGGGCAGAAGTACTCCCCGAGGCCTTTAGGCCCGGCTAGTAGCATGTTTTCCACAATTGCACGAGCGGGTGGTCGACCCCACACTCCTCCTTTTCCATACTTCCTAGCTTCCTCCCTCTCTCGAGGGTACCTCGACTTCCTCCACCTCGTGCCTAACGTTCCACCAAAAACACAAACAAATTAAAATAACAAAATCAAACAGAAAAATCAAATTACTAAGTGTACTCGAGGTACTCCTTGGTTGCCTCCTGCTAATAGCTTTCTTATTTTACAGCCGTGGCACGTGGACTGCCCTTTTCGTGGCATCCTCATACTGGTCTCTCTTTCGAGAACCATCTCCTTTTTCTTGTCACGAGAGGAAACAGCCTCCACTGCTCCTCCCTTCTCCAACTTCTTCTCAACTTGAAGCCCTTTATCAGACTTGGGTTGAACACTTGGATATTGCCTTTGGCCGTGCAACTGTGGACTCCTCCACCCCACACTATCCTCTCACACACAATTAACTTGACAAAGGTTTCAGAGTGTGCCGATGGGTTTAGCTCTTGGTAGACCCGGAAGATTTCTTTTTCATCCTCGACTCCTCATTTTCAGTGGTCCCTTCTCTCAAATCACCGTTCTCCGGTGGCCAAGAATGGCCGTCCTAAGATTAGGGGTACTAATATCAACCTGAAAATCTAAAAACAATAAAATCACAGTATAATAAATTTACCTACTTTGATGAGAAGGTCCTCTATGATTCGGTCAGTGACCTTCGCGACTTGTCAGCCAACCGCAACATCAACCTTGTCGGTCTCGGTCTTCCCAACCCCAAGGTGTTGAATAAGGATAAGGGCATTAGGTTAACCGCCGCCCAAATCACACAAAGCTCGAGCACTTCGCCTTTACCAATTTGTATGGGGAGGGTAAAAACTCCCGGGTCTTGAGCTTCTTGGCAGTTTGCTCAACACCCTGTGACTGCACCTCAGTCAGTGCTACAGCCTGACATCCCCAATCTAACTTTGTTCGCCATCACGTCCTTCAAGTATTTAGCATACTTGGGCATTCCCTCCAAGACATCAATAAGAGGCAAATTTATGTGAAGTTCTTTGAAAGTCTCAAAGAACTTTTTGAAACAGCCTTCCTCCTGCTCTTTTAGTCTCGAGGGAAGGGTAGTGGTGGCCGCTGTGCTGGCTGCAATGAAGGTTGTGCATTTTGTTGCCCAAAGACTGATTTACTCCAATATCGGTGGATGGTCCCGGGCTCCTACTAACTCCGCCGCACCTCTTTTCTCCAACTCTAGGCATTGCATCAGCTAACTCGGCCTTCCACTTCTAAGAACATCGATGGCATTGATCTGCCGGGGGTTAGACTGCGGTCGCTTGGTAATCCCCCTTTAGGCCTCATGTTTTGAGCAGCCGCTATTTGACCCACTTGCTTTTCAAGATTGCGGGTGGCTACTTGTCTATTCATTAAGTCTCGTTGCCATCCTCGCCCGATTTTCCGCTAATCGATTCGTGTCTCCATAATTTTCTGCAGTGTCTCCTCAATGCGGCCGCTACTATGCCCATCAATCTGTCTATTCTAATCGATACCGATGTTGTTGAGGTTGCATAAAATTCTCGCTTTTGATTTCCACCCCAAAAAAAATTCGGGTGGCCCTGTCAATTTCTGTTGAGTTGTTTCCAAAATTCTCGATTCCCAGGCACATTCCCAATAAAATTGATCGATTCCGGATTGGCTCCACAAGATTCTCGCGTAGATTATGCCCATTATTACCACAAATTTCACACCAACCTGAGGCAATAACTGCATTAACCTCGGCCTCGGTGTTGGTGCATACTCGCTTATTGAACCGAGTCAACATTTGATGTTGAAACGAAGCTAACCTGTGCTGCCAAGGCATTCAAACCTCTCGCTTTCCGTCAACCCCGATCTTCTTTCCCCGCCCTCTTGATGATTCGCTGCATTCACTGGATTTCCTTGTGCAATTTCCGTTTCAACAAAGTGTACAACTCATCATACGTTTTTTCTGGGCCAGCTCACCCGCTGCGTAGCCTAGTAATATTTTATTGTGTGGGTCTAGACTTTCTACAAAGGTATGGGCCAGCACTTCATTTGATTGCTGATGATGGGGACAAGCCTCTCAACAATGACTTGAATCTTTCCCAAGCCATATACAAGTTCTCATCGTGCTTCTGCTTGAAACCGAGTATCTCACTTCTCAACTTTGCAGTTTTGCCCGAAGGAAAATCTGATAAGGAACTTAGCTAAGTCATCCTTCCATGAAGTAATGGAGTTCGGTGGCTCACCTTCATACTTTTTTTTTGCCTCTCCCAACAATGAAAATGGGAAGAGGGTTAAGCGACATAATCTGGGTGGACACGCCGGTGGGGACAAACGTGAATTTATCTCAAGAAAGCTCGTGTTGCTGGGCCGTTGGTCCTCATGTGCCATTCCGAACCGACCACTAGAATGTAACGCTGCACCATATTCCGTTTAAGCTCAAAGTTTCCTCCAGTTCCGGTTTACTGGGATATTAGAGTTCACATTTGTCGCTAGTGGATGGCCACTTTGCGAACCGGTCTAGCTGCCATTAATGCCGAGCAATGCTGTACTTGTCCTGCGGGTCAGTGGTTGTTGTTGTACTCTTTTCTTGAAGTCTCTTCAACTTTTGCTCTAGAGCTATTCTCCTTTGCAAAATGGATTTGACGCCTGTGTTCAAGCAACGGCCCACAAGCTCTCTATTTCTCTAGCCAGCTCGGCAGACAACCTGGCCCGCAAATAGACAAACTAAGACCAAGTTCTCAACACTTAAGGAAAATTTAAAAATCCTACAAAATAGATAAATTATCAAAACTTCGCCGAAGTCCCCGGCAACGGCGCCAAAACTTGACGTGCCCGCAAGTGTACGGGCCGTGCAAGTAATATAGTGGCTCTTTTTAAGAACCGGATTATCGAACCCAAGGGACTGGACCCATTCCTCTAACTATCCATTTATAGTGTGAATCTTAAATATCTAAAGTGTTGGTTATAGACATTTTCGTTTGAAGAGTATTTAAGTCTAAGTTTGGGTCAACGTAAATATTCTCGAAAGTGCCTTAGAGCAACATAGGGTTAAAACCGATTAGTCATGCGATAATAAGATTTGCAATGGAATGAGCATGGAACTACAATTGTTATTTCACATAATTATAATCGCATGTTCATGGTCTTTCGAGCCTCTAAACACGGCACCCAGCTTCCTCACCGCATCTTAGTGAGCGAGGAGTTTAATTTTCTAGTCGCGGGCAATCACTCATGTTGTGGTTTACGGGGAAACGATTAGGGACTTTTGTACGTCTAACCATTTAACGCAACTCAGCCGCACACCTACTTCTTCGAGTGGTGATGTGACATCCCAAGTTGGTCTTTCATACCCTTCGTGTGTCAATCCAAGCAAGGTGGTGTTAGGTATATTTCTATCCAAACACGGAACCTCTCCCGGTGTTACTTCATGCTCCCCACATTCTCATGTCCTGACCTAGGTAATGCCTTCTCAAGCTATTTTCCTGTTAACAATATGCTTTATGGTGATCAATCATTAAAACAACCAACAAATCAGAATGCAAGACGAAAACAACAATCAATAACTCAATTCCAAAACAATATCATAGAATTACAATCATAATTCATGTCTTCAACCCTAGAGGAAGGGTTCTTGCCATTCATGCTAGTAAAACTACGTTAATCTACTCCTAATCTACTATTAATCTACTCCTAACTACATACTTACATGAGATTGGTAGATGAGAAGGGAATTTGATGAACCCTATGTGAGTTCTCCCACTTCTCCCTTCACTCCTATGCAGTTTTTCTGAATAAAAACGTGACCAAATGAAAATAAGAGCCAAGGGTCCTATTTATAGTAAATGGAGAACGTGCATAATTTGGCCTGTCGTGGAACGCTCCGTGTCACGGAGTGTATCGGGAGCACCGCTCTCCGTGACACGGAGGCATCGCGAAAGCTCACCGGAATTCAACCCGAAATGCCTTGGCAGCCTTTTGTTGCCGCGATGGCAACGCAGTGGCCGCTGCTTGGGCAGCGCGTCACACACTTGTGGTCGCGGAGCCTCCCTGCCGTGGCACGCTGCCAACGCACAGGGGGCTGTCTTGGGCAGCTCCGCCTGCCGTGGCATCCTCGCCGACGCGCCGGTGGGTCAAGCTTGGGCCTCCTCTTTGCCGACGTTCGCGTATGTTGATTCCTTCTCCAAGCCTTACTTCACCAATTCATGAATTAGCTCCTCAAAAGTCATCAAAAACCTACAAAACAAAGGCTAATCATGTTGGTTAGCACATATCCTCACTTTTATATAAAATCACATGAAAATGTATCAAATAGCCTCGACAACACCTACTAATTTAAGCTATAAAGTTTATCACGGGACCTATATTATTTCCCGTGATCACAACTTCATTACCTTAAAGTCTTGTTCGCCCTCGAACAACCTGTTACATCTCATGCATATGGAGAATTTCACATAACTAATTTAGCAAGTTAATTCAAACTACGACTATAATGATTACGTAAGATACAAGTTAAAAATAGAACAATCTATGAAATACAACTATGTTAAGACTTCTTAACCTCAAGAATCGACTCTCAATTTAAGCAAACTCATGTCAATCAACTGATTAAGAAATCCCACATGAATTATATCCTTCATTAAACATGTGCCCTCACGGAAAGAGAGTTACCCAATCACACGCAAAAAACAATTTTACATCACAACATGTGTGGGTATATAAAAAGAATTACACTCACTCTCACAAAGAATTCATATGCTTCATGTCATGACCCATAAGCTTGCCCTTAGTGTTTTACTCCACTTAATTTAAGGATGTATGAATGTAAGATCAAGTAGGGACTTTGTCGGTTGTAACGTAACTGTGCAATGTGCAGTACCACATGGCCGTGACAGTGACTATCTTTCCTAAGCGCTTTTAATACATCACGCCTCATGGAGAACTTCCCTTCCCTTACTTCCCTTTTATCCTTGATGGTTTTCTTTTTCCTCTTTTGTTTCCCTTTATTGGCACTTTTGACTTGTCAGTAAGGAGCTCTATGAATAATTTTTCATTACTTTGTTTTCTTACTCCTAACAATAATCAACCATTTTCACACAAGTGCACCTTTTGACCTTTTCTCAACTTCTACAACTTGCTACTTTTCATTTCTTTTCATTCTCCTCACTCCTTACTCTTTCAGATTTTTCTTCTTCAAGCGCTTAAGAGCTTTGGGGTTAAATTCATGTTAATGAAAGAAACGGATTAAGCTATGCTGCAGTATCAAAGAATAGGCTCAAGGCTCAACGGGCTAACTAGGATTAATTTTCAAGGTAGGTAAAACGAGGGATAAAAATGGGTTCATTCAAAGAAATGCCTAAATCATCTCCTACAATTCACATCCTTCATTCCGCTTCATACACACACCAGGCAAGTTCTAGACAATCCACAATAGCATAGAATACTCAAAAACCTTTCACTCACCGCACATGCTCAATTCAAGACACATCTGCCAGACTCTTACCTCACTAATCACAAGAATTCAAAATTAAGCTTCAATTATATTGAGTCAAATTCAAGAGCCTAAGTGTCTCAAACAAAGTTATAAACTTGCATGCTTCAATACTGAACATACTTGCCTCTCACAATCATATACAGCACATAACAAGAACATCAAGCATCAATTAGCTATGGTTTCAAAACCCCGACATCTATCGACTAATTTTCCTCAAGACTGGCCGTCATCCATCCATCAAGCCGGAAATGGGCCTCACTATGACTAAAACATTATGTACAGACAACAAGAAAAAATAAAAATAAAAATTTTATTCTTCGGGTTCAAACACCCCATCGGAAAGAACCGAAAAGAAAACCAACGGGTGATGAATTCATGCTTGACTCACAAAGATTTTCAAATTTTTCTCATTTTTCCAAACAAGCATTACATTCACCAACAATTTGTTAAGCACAAAATTTTGAAATTTCCTGAAATTTCCCTCACCCCACACTTAAATCATGCTATGTCCCCATAGCATCAAATTAACACTTTAAGAGGGTGAGAAATACTCCTGAGGCCTTTAGGTCTGCTATAGTAGCATGTTTTCCACAATTGCACGAGCGGGTGGTCGACCCCACACTTTTCCTTTTCCATGCTTCCTAGCTTCCTCCTCTGAGGGTACTCAGACTTCCTCCACCAGCCTAACTTTCCACCAAAAACACAAAAACAAACAAATTAAAATAACAAAATCAAAACAGAAAATCAAAATTACTAAGTGTACCCGAGGTACCCTTGGGTTGCCTCCCAAGCAATAAGCTTTATTTTACGTCGTGGCACGACGTGGACTGCCTCAGGGCATCCTCATACCTGGGTTCTCTTCGAGAACCATCTCCTTTTCTTTTGCTGTCGAGAGGAAATGAAACTCTCCACTCTGTTCCTCCTCCCTTTCTCCAACTTCTTCTCAATTTGAAGCCCTTTATCGACTTGGGTTGAACACTTGATATTGCCTTTGGCCGTGCACCCGTGGACTCCTCCACCCCACACTTATCCCTCCGCCAACACACTAATCCTTGACAAAGGTTTCTGTAGTGTGCCGATGGTTTAGCTCTATTGGTAGACCCGGAAGATTTCTTTCTTCATCCTCGACCCTCATTTTCGTGGTCCCTTCTCTCAAATCAATCACCGCTTCCTCCTAAGGGCCAAGAATGGCCGCCCCAAGATTAGGTACCCGGTCAACCTGAAAATCTAAAATAATAAAATCAGCAGGTATAATAAATTTACCTACTTTGATGAGAAGGTCCTCTATGATTCCGTCGTGACACTCGCGACTTGTCGCATCAACAACATCAAACCTTGTCGGTTCTCGTCTTCCCAACCCCAAGGTGTTGAATAAGGATAAGGGCATTAGGTTAGCTGCCCCTAAATCACACAAAGTCGGAGCACTTCAGCTTTACCAATTGCGTGGGAGTGGGTAAAACTCCCGGGTCTTTGAGCTTCTTTTTTGGTATTTTGCTCAACACCCCCAGGATCGCACTCCCGCCTCAAGCGCGGCCTGACATCCCCAATCTAACTTTGTTCGCCATCACGCCCTTCAAGTATTACATACTTGGGCATTCCCCGCAAAGACATCACAAGAGGCAATTTATGTGAAGTTCTTTAAAGTCTCAAAGAACTTTTTGAAACATTCTTCCTCCTGGCTCTTTTTTAGTCTCGAGGGAAGGGTAGTGGTGGTCGTTGTGCTGGCCGCAATGAAGGTTGTGCATTTTGTTGCCCAAAGACTTCCGATTTACTCCAATATCGGTGGGCGGTCTTGGTCTTACCAACCTGGCCGCACCTTTTCTCAACTCTCTAGGCATTGCATCAGCTAACTGGCCTCCACTTCTAAGACTGATACACGATCTCGCCGGGGTTAGGATTCAAGGCGCTTGGTAATCTCTTGCGGCTCCTTCATGTTTTGAGTGAATGCTATTTGACCCACTTGCTTTTCAAGATTGCGGGTGGCTACTTGCCGATTCATTAAGTCTCGCATATCCTCGCCTGATTTTCTCGTTAACTTAGACTTCAAGCCCCATAATTTTCCAGTGGCCTCTCATGCGCTGCTACTATGCCTGACTTCAATTCCTGCCTTATTCTATATCATGTTGTTGAGGTTGCATGTGTTCTGTTTTTGATTTCCACCCCAAAAAGAATTTGGGTGGCCCTGTCAATTTCTGTTGAGTTGTTTCCAAAATTTCGATTCTCAGGCATGAGCCTCTAATAAATGATCTATTCCAGATTGGCTCACAAGAGCCCTATTATGGCCCATTATTACCACAAATTTCACACCAACTCGGAGCTTGTTGAACTCGGCATTAACCCGGCCCGCAAGGTGCTACCGCTTATTGAACCGAGTCAACATTTGATGTTGGAAACGAAGCTAACCGTGGCCGCCAAGGCATTCAAACCTCTACCTCTGTCAACCCCGATCTTCTTCCTCGCCCTCTTGATGATTCGCTGTACCACTCTGGTTTCCTTTTGGGCAATTTGTTCTAACAAAGTGTACAACTCATCATACGTTTTTTCCAAGGCTTGCCTCCACCCGCCGCTAGTCTAGCAATATATTTTTGAATGCGGGTCTAGACTTTCTACAAAGGTATGGGCCAGCACTTCATTTGATTGCCGGCGATGGGGACAGCCTTCAACAATGACTTGGAATCTTTCCCAAGCCATATACAAGTTCTCATCGTTTCTGCTTGAAACTCATACCTACTTCAACTTGCGCTTTGCCCGAAGGAAAAAATCTGATAAGGAACTTTCTAGCCAATTCATCCCATGAAGTAATGAAGTTCGGTGGCGCCTTTCACTACTTTTTTGCCTCTCCCAACAAATGAAAATGTCGAAGAGGGGCAAGCTGACATAACTGTGGACACGGTGGGGGACAAACGTGCCGCTTATCTCAAGAAAGCTCGTAAGTGCCGCTGCGGGTCCTCATGTGCCACTCCCGCTGAACCGACCACTAGAATGTAACAGCTGCACCATATTCCCCGTTTTTAAGCTCAAAGTTTCCTCCTGTGTCTGCCATGATAATTAGAGTTCACATTTGTCGCTAGTGGATGGCCACTGCTAACTGGTCAGCTGCCATTAATGCCGATAATGCTTGTACTTGTCCTGCTGGGTGGTTGTTGTTGTACCTTTTCTTGAAGTCTCTTCAACTTGCTCTAGGATATTCTCCTTGCAAATGGATTTGACGAAGCCTGTGTTCAAGCAACGCCCACAAGCTCTCTATTTCTAGCGCCGGTGTAGACAACTCCGCACCCGCAAATAGACAAACCAAGACCAAGTTTCTCAACACTTAAGGAAAATTTAAAAATCCTACAAAATAGATAAATTATCAAAATCATGAGTCTCGGCAATCTACAAGCAAAACTTGACGTGCTCCGCAAGTGTACGGGTCGTAAGTAATATAGTGGTTCTTAAGAACCGGATTATCGAACCCAAGGGACTGGACCCATTCCTCTAACTATCCATTTATAGTGTGAATCTTAAATATCTAAAGCGTTGGTTATAGACATTTTCGGTTGAAGAGTATTTAAGTCTAAGTTTGGCCACCAAATATTCCAAAGTGCCTTAGGAGCAACATAGGGTTAAAACCGATTAATCATGATACAAGATTTATGAATGGAATGAGCATGGAATCAACAATTGTTATTTCACATAATTATAATCGCATGTTCATGGTCTTTCGAGCCTCTAAACACGGCAATCTAGCCTCACCGCATCTTAGTGAGCGAGGAGTTTAATTTCTAGTCGCTGGCAATCAATTATGTTGTGGTTTACTTGGAAACGATTAGGGACCCGTATCGTCTAACCATTTAACGCAACTCAGCCGCACACCTACTTCTTCGAGTGGAGATGTGACATCCCAAGTTGGTCTTTCATAACCCCGTGTGTCAACCAAGCAAGGTGTTAGGTATATTTCTATCCAAACACGGAACCTCTCCCGAGATTACTTCATGCCCCCTCACATTCTCATGTCCTGACCTAGGTAATGCCTTCAAGCTATTTCCTGCTAACAATATGCTTTTATGGTGATCAATCATAAAACAACCAACAAATCGTAATGCAAGACGAAAACAATCAATAACTCAATTCCAAAACAATACCAGAATTACACTATAATTCATGGCTTCAACCCTAGAGGAAGGGTTCTTGCCATTCATGTTAGTAAAACTACGTTAATCTACCTCTACTATTAATCTACTCCTAACTACATACTTACATGAGATTGGTAGATGAGAAGGGAATTTGATGAACCCTAGGTGAGTTCTCCCACTTCTCCCTTCACTCCTATGCAGTTTTTCTGAATAAAATCGTGACCAAATGAAAATAAGAGCTAAGGGTCCTATTTATAGTAAATGGAGAACCTGCATAATTTGGCCTGTCGTGGAACGGCTCCTCAGCGGTCACCGGGAGTGTACAAGTGAGCACTGCCTCCGTGACACGGAGGCATCGCGAAAGCTCACTGAAATCAACCCGAAATCGCCTTGCGCCTTGTTGCCGGCGATGGCAACGTGGCACGCTGCTTGGGCAAAGGTCACACACTTGTGGTCGCGTGAGCCTCCCTTGCCGTGGCACGCCAACGCACAGGGGGGCTGTCTTGGGCAGCTCAACGCGGTGTGGCACTTCGCCGACGCCGGTGGGCTGTTTTGGGCCTCCTCTTTGCCGACGTTCGTGTTTAATTCCGATTCCAAGACTCTACTTCACCAATTCATGAATTAGCTCCTCAAAAGTCATCAAAAACCTACAAACAAAGGCTAATCATGTTGGTTAGCACATATCCTCACTTTTATATAAAATCACATGAAAATGGTCAAAATAGCCTAGACAACACGGACTAATTTAAGCTATGTTTATCACGGACCTATATTTTTCCGTGATCACAACCCCACACTTAAAGTCTTGTTCGCCCGAACAACCTGTTACATCTCATGCATATGGAGAATTTCATAACTAATTTAGCAAGTTAATTCAAACTACGACTATAATGATTACGTAAGATACAAGTTAAAAAATAGAACATGCTATGAAATACAACTATGTTAAGCATCTCTAACCTCAAGAATCGACTCTCAATTTGAGCAAACTCATGTCAATCAACTGATTAAGAAATCCCACATGAATTATATCCTTCATTAAACATGTGCCCTCATGGAAAGAGAGTTACCCAATCACACGCAAAAACAATTTTACATCACAACATGTGTGGGTATATAAAAAAGAATTACACTCACTCTCACAAAGAATTCACATGCTTCATGTCATGACCATAAGCTTGCCCTTAGTGTTTTACTCCACTAATTTAAGGATGTATGAATGTAAGATCAAGTAGGACTTTGTCGGTTGTAACGTAACTCGTGTACAAATAGGTACTATTATGGCCAAGAATAGTGACTATCTTTCCTAAGCGCTTTTAATACATCACGCCTCATGGAGAATCCCCCTTCCCTTACTTCACCTTTTTACCCTGATGGTTTTCTTTTCCTCTTTGTTTCCCTTTATTTAGGCACTTTGGACTTGTCAGCAAGGAGCTCTATGAATAATTTTTCATTACTTGTTTTCTTACTCCTAACAATAATCAACCATTTTCACACAAGTGCACCTTTGACCTTTTTCTCAACTTCTACAACTTGCTACTTTTCATTTCTTTTCATTCTCCTCACTCCTTTACTCTTCAGATTTTTCTTCAAGCGCTAAGAGCTTTGGGTTAAATTCAAGGTTAATGAAAGAAACGGATTAAGCTTATGTTGCAAATTTCCAGACAAAGAATAGGCTCAAGGCTCAACGGGCTAACTAGGATTAATTTTCAAGGTAGGTAAAACGAGGGATAAAAATTGGGTTCATTCAAAGAAATGCCTCAATCATCTCCTACAATTCACATCCTTCATTTCCCTTCATACACACACCAGGCAAGTTCTAGACAATCCACAATAGCATAGAATACTCAAAACCTTTCACTCACCGCACATGCTCAATTCAAGACACATTCAAAGAGACTCTCATCAGCCTAATCACAAGAATTCAAAATTAAGCTTCAATTATATTGAGTCAAATTCAAGAGCCTAAGTGTCTCAAACAAAGTTATAAACTTGCATGCGCCAATACTGAACATACTTGCCTCTCACAATCATATACAGCACATAACAAGAACATCAAGCATCAATTAGCTATGGTTTCAAAAAACCCATATCATCGACTAATTTTCCCTCAAGACGGCCGTCATCCATCCATCAAGCCGAAATGGGCCCCTAACGATGACTAAAACATTATGTACAAGATAACAAGAAAAATAAAAATAAAAATTTTATCTTCTTCGGTTCAAACACCCCCCATCTAAAAGAACCGAAAAGAAAACTAACGGGTGATGAATCCATGCTTACCCACATGCATTTTTCAAATTTTCTCATTTTTCCAAACAAGCATTACATTCACCAACAATTTGTTAAGCACAAAATTTTGAAATTACCCTCAAATTTCTCACCCCACACTTAAATCATGCTATGTCCCCATAGCATCAAATTAACACTTTAAGAGGGTGAGAAATACTCGATGAGGCCTTTAGCCCGGCTAGTAGCATGTTTTCCACAATTGCACGAGCGGGTAGTCGACCCCACACTTCTCCTTTCCATGCTTCCTAGCTTCCTCCTCTCGAGGGTACTCGTACTCCCCTCCACCCCGTGCCTAACTTTCCACCAAAAACACAAACAAACAAATTAAAATAACAAAATCAAAACAGAAAAATCAAAATTACTAAGTGTACCTGAGGTACCCTTGGGTTGCCTCCCAGCGCTTATTTACGTCGTGGCACGACGTGGATCGCCCTTTTCATGGCATCTCATACCTCGGGTTCTTTCGAGAACCATCTCCTTTTGTTTGCCGAGAGGAAATGTACTCTCCACTGCTCCTCCCTTTCTCCAACTTCTTCTCAATTTGAAGCCCTTTATCAGACTTGGGCTGAACACTTGATATTGCCTTTGGCCGTGCACTGGGGACTCCTCCACCCCACACTATCCTCCAAGCAACACACTAACTTGACAAAGGTTTCGTAGTGTGCCGATGGGTTTAGCTTGGTAGACCCGAAGAGTTATTCATCATCCTCGACCCTCATTTTCGTGGTCCCTTCTTCCTCAAATCAATCAATGCCTCTCCGGTGGCCAAGAATGGCCGTCCCAAGATTAAGTGTACCTGGTCATCAACCCGTGAAATCTAAAACAATAAAATCAGCAGGTGTATAATAAATTTACCTACGATGAGAAGGTCCTCTATGATTCGTCAGTGACACTCGCGACTTGTCAGCCTACCGCAACATCAACCTTGTTTGCCTCGGTCTTCCCAACCCCAAGGTGTTGGATAAGGATAAGGGTATTAGGTTAACTGCTGCCCCTAAATCACAAAGCTCTGAGCACTTCAGCCTTTACCAATTTGTATGGGGAGGGTAAACTCCCGAGGTCTTTGAGCTTTTTTGGCATTTTTGCTCAACACCCCGTGATCGCACTCCTCGCCAAGTACGGGGCTGACATCCCCAATCTAACTTTGTTCGCTATCACGTCCTTCAAGTATTTAGCATACGCATTCCCTCGCAAGACATCAATAAGAGGCAATTATGTGAAGTTCTTTGAAAGTCTCAGAGAACTTTTTGAAACATTCTATCCTCCTCGCTTCTTTTTTTAGTCTCCGAGGGAAGGGTAGTGGTGGTCGTTGTGTCGGCTGCAATGAAGGTTGTGCATTTTGTTGCCCAAAGACTCGATTTACCCAATATCTATGGGCGGTCCTGTCTTACCAACTCCGTCGCACTCTTTTTCTCAACTCTCTAGGCATTGCATCGATCTAACCGTCTTCCACTTCTAAGATCGATGGCATTGATCTGCCGGGGTTGGGGATTCGCGCTTGGTAATCTCTTGCGGCTCTCATGTTTTGAGCAACTGCTATTTGACCCACTTGTTTTTCAAGATTGCGGGTGGCTACTTGCTGATTCATTAAGTCCGTTGCCATCCTCGCCTGATTTTCTGCTAACCTATTCGGGTCTCCATAATTTTCAGTGTGTTTCCCTGTATGCGGCTGCTACTATGCCCATCAATCTGTCTATTCTGCTGATACTGATGTTGTTGAGGTTGTATAAAATTCTCGCTGTTTTTGATTTCCACCCCAAAAAAAATTCGGGTGGCCCTGTCAATTTCTGTTGGAGTTGTTTCCAAAATTCTGATTCCTGTGCACATTCCCAACAAAATTGACTGATTCCTGATTGGCTCCACAAGATTCTGCATTATGCCCATTATTACCACAAATTTCACACCAACCTCGGAGCTTGGGTCGAACCGCACACCTGGCCCCGGTGTTGGTGCATACCGCTTTATTGAACTCAACATTTGATGCTGAAACGAAGCTAACCGTGGCCGTGCGCGCATTCAAACCTCTCGTCTCTGGCCAACCCCGATCTTCTTCCCGCCCTTTGATGATTCGCTGTACCACTGGATTTCCTTGTGCAATTCTCGTTCAACAAAGTGTACAACTCATCATACGTCTTTTCCAAGGCTTGCCTACCCGCCGGCGTAGTCTAGTAATATTTTTGTATGTGGGTCTAGACTTCTACAAAGGTAAGGGGCCAAAGACTTCATTTGATTGCTGATGATGGGGACAAAGCCTTCCTCAACAATGACTTGAATCTTTCCCAAGCCATATACAAGTTCTCATCGTGGCTTCTGCTTGAAACCGAGTATCTCACTTCTCAACTTTGCGCTTGCCCGAAGGAAAAATCTGATAAGGAACTTTCAGCCAAGTCATCCCATGAAGTAATGGAGTTCGGTGGCTGCACCAGCCACTTTGCCTCTCCAACAATGAAAATGGGAAGAGGGTTAAGCGACATAATCCGTGGACACGCGGTGGGGACAAACGTGTCGCTATCTCAAGAAAGCTCGTAAGTGCTGCCGCGGGTCCTCATGTGCCATTCCAAGAACCGACCACTAGAATGTAACAAAGCCTGCACCATATTCGTTTAAGTTCAAGTTTCTCCAGTTCCGGCTTACGATACTAGAGGTCAGCATTTCGTCGCTAGGTGGGATGGCCACTGCGAACCGGCCCTAGCTGCCATTAATGCCGATAACTAGCTTTCTTGTACTTGTCCCGCGGGTGGTTGTTGTTGTACCTTTTCTGAAGCCCTTCAACTTTTGCTCTTGATAGAGCTATTCTCCTTTGCAAATGGATTTAATGCTCAGGTTCAAGCAACGGCCCACAAGCTCTCTATTTCTAGCCAGCTCGGCAGACAACTCCGCACCCGCAAATAGGACAAACTAAGACCAAGTTCTCAACACTTAAGGAAAATTTAAAATCCCACAAAAATAGATAAATTATCAAAACTGAGTCCTCGCAACGGCGCCTAAAACTGACGCCCGCAAGTGTACGGGTCGCGGTAAGTAATATAGTGGCTCTTTAAGAACCGGATTATCGAACCCAAGGGACTGGACCCATTCCTCTCCCCATCCATTGCAGTGTGAATCTTAAATATCTAAAGTGTTAGTTATAGACATTTTCGCTTGAAGAGTATTTAAGTCTATGTTTGGGTCAACGAAATATTCCGAAGTGCCTTAGAGCAACATAGGGTTAAACCGATTAATCATGCGATAATAAGATTTGCAATGGAACAGCATGGAACTACAATTGTTATTTCACATAATTATAATCGCATGTTCATGGTCTTTCGAGCCTCTAAACACGGCAATCTAGCTCACTCAGATCTTAGTGAGCGAGGAGCGAATTTTCTAGCCGCGGGCAATCATTATGTTGTGGTTTACGGGGAAACGATTAAGGACTTTCGTACGTCTAACCATTTAATGCAACTCAGCCGCACACCTACTTCTTCGAGTGGTGATGTGACATCCCAAGTTGGTCTTTCATAACCCCGTGTGTCAATCCAAGCAAGGTGTTAGTGTTATTTATCCAAACACGGAACCTTCTCCGAGATTACTTCATGCTCCCCACACTTCATGTCCCGACTCTAGTAATGCCTTCAAGTTACTCCTGCTAACAATATGCTTTTATGGTGATCAATCATTAAAACAACCAACAAATCAGAAAATGCAATGACGAAAACAACAATCAATAACTCAATTCCAAAACAATATCATAGAATTACAATCATAATTCATGTCTTCAACCCTAGAGGAAGGGTTCTTGCCATTCATGTTAGTAAAACTACGTTAATCTACTCCTAATCTACTATTAATCTACTCCTAACTACATACTACATGAGATTGGTAGATGAGAAGGGAATTTGATGAACCCTAGGTGAGTTCTCCCACTTCTCCCTTCACTCCTATGCAGTTTTTCCGAATAAAATCGTGACCAAATGAAAATAAGAGCTAAGGGTCCTATTTATAGTAAATGGGAGAACGTGCATAATTTGGCCTGTCGTGGAACGGCTCCGTGTCACGGAGTGTATCGTTGAGCACCGCTCCGTGACACGGCACGCGAAAGCTCACTGGAATCAACCCTAAATCGGCCTGGCAAATTTGAGCTGCCGCGATGGCACGTGGCACGCTTGCTTGGGCAGCGCGTCACACACTTGTGGTCGTGGAGCTCTCTCGCCGTGGCACGTCGCGCAACGCACGTGGGGCCGGCCTCTTGGGCAGCCCGCCTGCCGTGGCACTGGCCAACGCGTCAAATGCTTTTGGGCCTTCTTTGCCGTACGCTCGCGTAAGTTGATTCCTTCTCCAAGCCTTACTTCACCAATTCATGAATTAGCTCCTCAAAAGTCATCAAAAACCTACAAAACAAAGGCCAATCATGTTGGTTAGCACATATCCTCACTTTTATATAAAATCACATGAAAATGTATCAAATAGCCTAGACAACACGACTAATTTAAGCTATTAAGCGATCACTTCTGACCTATATTATTCTTCTCGTGATCACAACCCCACACTTAAAGTCTGTTCATCCTCGAACAACCTGTTACATCTCATGCATATGGAGAATTTCTACATAACTAATTTAGCAGATAATTCAAACTACGACTATAATGATTAATGCAAGATACAAGTTAAAAATAGAACAATCTATGAAATACAACTATGTTAAGACTTCTTAACCTCAAGAATCGACTCTCAATTTAAGTAAATCATACACTAATCAACTGATTAAGAAATCCCACATGGTTTGAGACATCTTCATTAAACATGTGCCTCCTCACGGAAAGAGAGTTACCCAATCACACGCAAAAACAATTTTACATCACAACATGTGTGGGTATATGTTAATTACACTCACTCACAAAGAATTCATATGCTTCATGTCATGACCTATAAGCTTGCTCCTTAGTGTTTTACTCCACTAATTTAAGGATGTATGAATGTAAGATCAAGTAGGACTTTGTCGGTTGTAACGTAACTGTGTACGTGCAGGTACTATTATGGCCAGTAATAGTGACTATCTTTCCTAGCGCTTAATACATCAATGCCTCATGGAGAACTTCCTTCCCTTACTTCACCTTTTTATCCTTGATGGTTTTCTTTTCCTCTTTGTTTCCCTTTATTTAGGTAAATTTTTGACTTGTCAGTAAGGAGCTCTATGAATAATTTTCATTACTTTGTTTTCTTACCCTTAACAATAATCAACCATTTTCACACAAGTGCACCTTTTAACTTTTCTCAACTTCTACAACTTGCTACTTTTCATTTCTTTTCATTCTCCTCACTCCTTACCAGATTTTTCTTCAAGCGCTTAAGAGCTTCGGGTTAAATCTAAGCATGAAAGAAACGGATTAAGCTTATGTTGCAGCTATCAAAGAATAGGCTCAAGGCTCAACGGGGCTAACTAGGATTACTAAGGTAGGTAAAACGAGGGATAAAAATTGGGTTCATTCAAAGAAATGCCTAAATCATTCTCTACAATTCACATCCTTCATTTCCTCGCTTCATACACACAAATCACCCGTGCAAGTTCTAGACAATCCACAATAGCATAGAATACTCAAAACCTACACTCACCGCATGCTCAATTCAAGACACATTCAGCTAGACTCTTACTCGCCTAATCACAAGAATTCAAAATTGCTTTCAATTATATTGAGTCAAATTCAAGAGCCTAAGTGTCTCAAACAAAGTTATAAACTTGCATGCTTCAATACTGAACATACTTAAGCTCACAATCATATACAGCACATACCAAGAACATCAAGCATCAACTAGCTATGGTTTCAAAAAAACCCGACATCTATCGACTAATTTTCTCAAGACGGGGTCGTCATCCATCCATCAAGCCGGAAACAGTCCCTCACTATGACTAAAACATTATGTACAGACAACAAGAAAAATAAAATAAAATTCTTATTCTTCGGTTCAAACACCCCCATCGGAAAAGAACCGAAAAGAAACCAACGGGTGATGAATTCATGCTTGACTCACACAACATTTTTCAAATTTTTCATTTTCCAAACAAGCATTACATTCACCAACAATTTGTTAAGCACAAAATTTTGAAATTTCCTGAAATTTCCCTCACCCCACACTTAAATCATGCTATGTCCCCATAGCATCAAATTAACACTTTAAGAGGGTGAGAAATACTCCCGAGGCTCAGTCTGGCTAGCATGTTTTCCACAAATTGCACGAGCGGGTAAATGACCCCACACTTCTCCTTTTCCATGCTTCCTAGCTTCTCCCTCCTGAGGGTACTTACTTCCCCCTCCACCTCGTGCCTAACTTTCCACCAAAAACACAAACAAACAAATTAAAATAACAAAATCAAAACAGAAAAATCAAAATTACTAAGTGTACTCTGAGTGTACCCCTTTAAGCTCTCAAGCAGCCATGTTTTTTATTTTACGTCGTAACGACGTGACCGCCCTTTCGTGGCATCTCATACTCCGGGTTCTCGAGAACCATCTCCTTTTCTTTTGTCACTGGCAGGAAACAAACTCTCCACTGCCTCCCTTTCTCCAACTTCTTCTCAATTTGAAGCCCTTTTATCAGACTTGGGTGGAACACTTGATATTGCCTTGGCCGTGCACTGTGACTCTCCACCCCACACTTATCCTCCACCAACACACTCAACTGACAAAGGTTTCTGTAGTGTGCCGGGCGGTTTAGCTCTTTGTAGACCCGGAAGATTTCTTCTTCATCCTCGACCCTCATTTTCGTGGTCCCTTTCTCACCACCAATGGCCTCCTAAGTGGCTACCAAGAATGGCCGCCCCAAGATTAGGGGTACCTTTCGGTCATCAACCTGAAAATCTAAAATAATAAAATCACAGTATAATAAATTTACCTACTTTGATAGAAGGTCCTCTATGATTCGGGTCAGTGACACTCGCTGACTTGTCACCAAATAAGAACATCAACCTTGTCGGTTCGGTCTTCTCCCAACCCCAAGGTGTTGAATAAGGATAAGGGCATTAGGTTAACCGCTGCCCCTAAATCACACAAAGCCTGAGCACTCGCTACCAATTTGTATGGGGAGGGTAAACTCCCTGTGTCTTTGAGCTTCTTCGCATTTTGCTCAACACCCTGGATCGCACTCCTCGGCCGCGCGTCTGGATATCCCCAATCTAACTTTGTTCGCCATCACGCCCTTCAAGTATTTAGCATTATTGGGCATTCCCCGTAAGACATCAATAAGAGGCAAATTTTATGTGAAGTTCTTTGAAAGTCTCAAAGAACTTTTGAAACATTCTTCCTCCTTGTTTCCTTTTAGTCTCTCGAGGGAAGGGTAGTGGTGGTCGTTGTGCTGGCCGCAATGAAGCTGTGCATTTTGTTGCCCAAAGACTCGATGACCCACACGGTAAGGTCCCGGGTCTAACCAACTCCGCTGCACCTCTTTCTCAACTCTCTAGGCATTGCATCGCCAATCAAGCCTTCCACTTCTAAGACCGATGGCATTGATCTGCCGGGGGTTAGGACTGCGCCGCTTGGTAATCCTCTTGCGGCCTCATGTTTGAGTAAATTTCATATTTGACCCACTTGCTTTTCAAGATTGCGGGTGGCTACTTGTTGATTTATTGTTCCTGTTTCCGCCTGATTTTCTCGTTAATCGATTGGTCTCCATAATTTTCTCGCAGCATTCTCACGCGGGCCGCTGCATTAAGCCCATCAATCCGCTTCTATTCTCGCGAGCATCGATGTTGTTGAGGTTGCATAAAATTCGTTGATTTCCACCCCAAGAAGGATTCGGGTGGCCCCTGCCAATTTCTGTTGGAGTTGAGTTTCCAAAATTCTGATTCCTGTGCACATTCCCAACAAAATTGATTCTGATTCCGATTGCTCCACAAGATTCTCGCATTATGCCCATTATTACCATTAATTTCACACCAACTGAGCTTGTCAACCGCACAACCTCGGCCCCGGTAGTTGGGTGCACATCAGCTGTTGAACCGAGTCAACATTTGATGTTGAAACGAAGCTAACCGTGCTGCCATAGCATTGCAAACCCTCTCGCTTCTGTCAACCCCGATCTTCTTCCTGCCCCTCTTGATGATTCGCCGTACCACCTGGATTTCCTGCAATTTCGTTCAACAAAGTGTACAACTCATCATATAATGTCTTTTCCAAGGCTTCTGCTCACCCGCCGCAGTAGTCTAGTAATATTTTATTGTGTGGGTCTAGACTTTCTACAAAGGTATGCGCTAGCACTTTATTTGATTGCTGATGATGGGGACAGTCTTCCACAATGACTTGGAATCTTTCCCAAGCTATACAAGTTCTCATCGCTTCTGCTTGAAACCGAGTATCTCACTTCTCAACTTGCGCTTTTGCTCAAGGAAAAATCTGATATGAACTTTCTAGCCAAGTCATCCCATGAAGTAATGGAGTTCGGTGGCTCAGCCTTCACCACTTTTTGCCTCTCCCAACAATGAAAATGGGAAGAGGGTTAAGCGGACATAATCTGTGGACACGCCGGTGGGGACAAACGTGAGCCGCTTATCTCAAGAAAGCTCGTAAGTGCTGCTGCGGGTCCTCATGTGCCACCCAGTGAACTCAATTACTCAGGAATGTAACAGCTGCACCATTCTCGTTTAAGTCAAAGTTTCCTCCAGGCTCCGGCTTACGGATACTAGAGGTCACATTTGCCTAGTGATGGCCACTGCGAATCGGTTCAGCCGCCATTAATGCCGAAGTAACAGCTGTACTTTGTCCTGCTGGGTGGTTGTTGTTGTACCTTTTCTTGAAGTCTCTTCAACTTTTGCTCTAGAGCTATTCTCCTTTGCAAATGGATTTGACGTTCAGGTTCAAGCAACGGCCCACAAGCTCTCTATTTCTAGCGCCTCGGCAGACAACCTCGTGACCAAGAAATAGACAAACTAAGACCAAGTTCTCAACACTTAAGGAAAATTTAAAAATCCCAACAAAATAGATAAATTATCAAAACTCGCCGAAGTCCCCCGCAACGCGCCAAAACTTGACGTGCCCGCAAGTGTACGTGGTCGCAAGTAATAGGCATGGTTTCCTTTTAAGAACCGGATATCGAACCCAAGGGACCGGACCCATTCCTCTAACTATCCATTTATAGTGTGAATCTTAAATATCTAAAGTGTTGGTTATAGACATTTTCGCTTGTGTTAAGTATTTAAGTCTAAGTTTGGGTCAACGAAATATTCCAAAAGTGCCTTTTAGAGCAACATAGGGTTAAAACCGATTAGTCATGCGATAATAAGATTTGCAATGGAATGAGCATGGAACTACAATTGTTATTTCACATAATTATAATCGCATGTTCATGGTCTTTCAGCCTCTAAATTACTGCAATCTAGCCTCACCGCATCTTAGTGAGCGAGGAGTTTAATTTTCTAGTCGCGGGCAATCAATTATGTTGTGGTTTACGGAAACGATTAGGACTTTCGTACGTCTAACCATTTAACGCAACTCAGCCGCACACCTACTTCTTCGAATGGTGATGTGACATCCCAAGTTGGTCTTTCATAACCCCCGTGTGTTTGTCCAAGGTGTTAGGTATATTTCTATCCAAACACGGAACCTCTCCCGAGATTACTTCATGCTCCCCACATTCTCATGTCCCGACCTAGGTAATGCCTTCTCAAGCTATTTCCTGAGCTAATATGCTTTTATTTTGATCAATCATAAAACAACCAACAAATCAGAATGCAAGACGAAAACAACAATCAATAACTCAATTCCAAAACAATATCATAGAATTGAAAGCAATCATAATTCACTGGCTTCAACCCTAGAGGAAGGGTTCTTGCCATTCATGTTAGTAAAACTACGTTAATCTACTCCTAATCTACTAATAATCTACTCCTAACTACATACTTACATGAGATTGGTAGATGAGAAGGGAATTTGATGAACCCTAGGTGAGTTCTCCCAATTTCTCCCTTCACTCCTATGCGCTTTTTTCTGAATAAAATCGTGACCAAATGAAAATAAGAGCTAAGGGTCCTATTTATAGTAAATGGAGAACGTGCATAATTTGGCCTGTCGTGGAACGGCCTGTCACGGAGTGTGGTCGTGAGCACTCGCTCTCCGTGACACGGAGGCATCGCGAAAGCTCTACCCGGAATTCAACCGAATCGCCTTGCGCCTTGTTGCCGCGATGGCAATGTGGCACGCTGCTGGGCAGCGCGTCTCACACTTGTGGTCGCGGAGTCCTCATGCCGTGGCACGCTGCCAACGCACAGGGGGCTGTCTTGGGCAGCTCTGCCTGCCGTGGCACTTCGCCACTGCGCCGGTGGGCTGTTTTGGGCCTCCTCTTTGCCGACGTTCGCGTGTTGATTCCTTCTCCAAGCCTTACTTCACCAATTCATGAATTAGCTCCTCAAAAGTCATCAAAAACCTACAAACAAAGGCTAATCATGTTGGTTAGCACATATCCTCACTTTATATAAAATCACATGAAAATGTATCAAATAGCCTCGACAACACGACGAATTTAAGCTATAAAGCGTAACACTGACCTATGTTATTTCCCGTGATCACAACCCCACACTTAAAGTCTTGTTCGCCCTCGAACAACCTGTTACATCTCATGCATATGGAGAATTTCACATAATCAATTTAGCAAAATAATTCAAACTACGACTATAATGATTACGTAAGATACAAGTTAAAAATAGAACAATCTATGAAATACAACTATGTTAAGACTTCTAACCTCAAGAATCGACTCTCAATTTAGCAAACTCATGTCAATCAACTGATTAAGAAATCCCACATGAATTATATCCTTCTATTAAATGTGCCCTCACGGAAAGAGAGTTACCTAATCACACGCAAAAACAATTTTTACATCACAACATGTGTGGGTATATAAAATGAATTACACTCACTCACAAAGAATTCATATGCTTCATGTCATGACCCATAAGCTTGCCCTTAGTGTTTTACTCCACTAATTTAAGGATGTATGAATGTAAGATCAAGTAGGACTTTGCCTGGGCGGTAACGTAACTCAGTAATGTGTAGGTACTATTATGGCGTAATAGTGACTATCTTTCCTAAGCGCTTTAATACATCACGCCCTCATGGCGAACTTCCCTTCCCTTACTTCACCTTTTTATCCTTGATGGTTTTCTTTTCCTCTTTTCTTTCCCCTTTATTTAGGCACTTTTGACTTGTCGCTAAGGAGCCTCTATGAATAATTTTTCATTACTTTGTTTTCTACTCCTTAACAATAATCAACCATTTTCACACAAGTACCTTTGACCTTTTCTCAACTTCTACAACTTGCTACTTTTCATTTCTTTTCATTCTCCTCACTCCTTTACTCTTTTCGATTTTTCTTCTTCAAGCACTTAAGAGCTAAGTTAAATTCAAGGTTAATGAAAGAAACGGATTAAGCTATGTTGAGCTTAACAAAGAATAGGCTCAAGGCTCAACGGGGCTAACTAGGATTAATTTTTTTTCAAGGTAGGTAAAACGAGGGGGATAAAAAATTGGGTTCATTCAAAGAAATGCCTAAATCATCTCCTACAATTCACATCCTTCATTCCGCTTCATACACACACCAGGCAAGTTCTAGACAATCCACAATAGCATAGAATACACAAGAAATATTACACTCACTGCACATGCTCAATTCAAGACACATTCAAGAGACTCTTACTCGCCTAATCACAAGAATTCAAAAATTAAGTCAATTATATTGAGTCAAATTCAAGAGCCTAAGTGTCTCAAACAAAAGTTATACACTTGCATGCTTCTAATACCAACATACTTGCCTCCTCACAATCATATACAGCACATAACAAGAACATCAAGCATCAGTTAGCTATGGTTTCAAAAAACCTCGGCATCTATCGACTAATTTTCCTCAAGACGGCCGCCATCCATCCATCGTCGGAAGCCCCTAACGATGACTAAAACATTATGTACGTACAACAAGAAAAATAAAAATAAAAATTATTCTTCGGTTCAAACACCCCCATCGGAAAAGAACCGAAAGAAAACCAACGGGTGATGAATTCATGCTTGACTCACACTGCATTTTTCAAATTTTTCTCATTTTTCCAAACAAGCATTACATTCACCAACAATTTGTTAAGCACAAAATTTTGAAATTCCCCCGAAATTTCCCTCACCCCACACTTAAATCATGCTATGTCCCTCTACAGTATCAAATTAACATTTCAAGAGGGTGAGAAATACTCCTCGAGGCCTTTAGGCCCTAGCTTAGTAGCATGTTTTCCACAATTGCACGAGCGGTGGTCGACCCCACACTCCTCCTTTCCATTCTTACTAGCTCCCTCCTCCGAGGGTACTCAGATTCCCACCGTGCCTAACTTTCCACCAAAAACACAAACAAACAAATTAAAATAACAAAAATCAAACAATAAAAATCAAAATTACTAAGTGTACCGGTGTCTTTGCTGCCTCCCAAGCGCCATTTTACGTCAGGCACGACGTGACCGCCTCTTTCAGGGCATCCATACCTCGGTTCTCTTCGAGAACCATCTCCTTTCTTTGTCAAGCCGAGAGGAAACAAATCCCTCCACTGCTCCTCCCTTTCTCCAACTTCTTCTCAATTTGAAGCCTTTATCGGACTTGGGTTGAAATACCTCCTGATTTTGCCTTTGGCCGTGCACCCGTGGACTCCTCCACCCCACACTTTATCCTCTGCCAACACACTAACTTGACAAAGGTTTCGTAGTGTGCCGATGGGTTTAGCTCTTGGTAGACCCTAAGATTTCTTCTTCATCCTCGACCCTCATTTTCGTGGTCCCTTCTCTCAAATCAATCACCGCTTCCTCCCGTGGCCAAGAATGGCCGCCCCAAGATTAGGGGTACCTGGTCATCAACCTGAAAATCTAAAACAATAAAATCAGCAGTATAATAAATTTACCTACTTTGGATGAGAAGGTCTCTATGATTCCGTCAGTGACACTTCGCGATCTGTCGCCTACCGCAACATCAACCTTGCTCTGCCTCGGTCTTCTCCCAACCCCAAGGTGTTGAATAAGGATAGGCATTAGGTTAATCAAGGTCTCCTAAATCACACAAAGTTCTGAGCACTTCAAACTTTACCAATTCTGTATGGGGAGGGTAAAACTCCTGGTCTTTGAGCTTCTTGGCATTTTGCTCAACACCCCGTGACCGCACTCCTCGCCGCTACAGCCTGACATCCACCAATCTAACTTGTTCGCTATCACGTCCTTCAAGTATTTAGCATATTTGGGCATTCCCCTAAGACATCAATAAGAGTATGGCCTTCTATGTGAAGTTCTTTGAAAGTCTCAGAGAACTTTTTGAAACATTCTATCCTCCTCGCTTCTTTTTTAGTCTCAGGAAGGGTAGTGGTGGCCGCAGCCGGCCGCAATGAAGGTTGTGCATTTTGCTGCCTAAAGACTCGATTTACTCCAATATCGGTGGCGGTCCCGGTCTACCAACTCCGTCGCACCTCTTTCTAACTTCTAGGCATTGCATCGCCTAATCAGTTTTCCACCTAAGACCGATGGCATTGATCTCTGGGGTTAGGATTCGCCGCTTGGTAATCTCTGTGGCTCTCATGTTCAGAGCAGCTGCTATTTGACCCACTTGCTTTCAAGATTGCGGGTGGCTACTTGCCGATTCATTAAGTCTGTTGCCATCCTCAAACATTTTCGTTAACCGATTCTCGGGGTCTCCAGGCAATTTTCTGCAAGCAGTCCTCAATGTGGCTGCTACTATGCCCATCAATCGTTCTTATTCTACCGATACCGATGTTGTTGGAGGTTGCATAAAATTCTCGTTTGATTTCCACCCCAAGAAGAATTCGGGTGGCTCCCCCGCTAATTCGTTGGAGTTGTTTCCAAAATTCATTCGTGGTACATTCCCAACAAAATTGACTGATTCCTAATTGGCTCCACAAGATTCTGCATTATGCCCATTATTGCCGCAGACGTCACACCAACTCGGAGCTTGCCGAACCGCATTAACCTCGGCCCCCGGTGTGTTGGTGCATACTCGCTTATTGAACCGGGAGTCAACATTTGATGTTGAAACGGGTTAACTCAGGCTACCAAGGCATCCAAACCTCTCTCGCTTCTGTCAACCCCGATCTTCTTCCCCGCCCCCTCTTGATGATTCGTCGTACCACTGGATTTCCTTGTGCATTCGTTCAACAAAGTGTACAACTCATCATACGTTTTTCAAGGCTTCTGCCCACCCGCCGCAGAGTCTAGTAATATTTTTTGTTGTGGGTCTAGACTTTCTACAAAGGTATGGGCCAAAACTTCATTTGATTGCTGATGATGGGGACAGCCTCTCAACAATGACTGAATCTTTCCTAAGCCATATACAAGTTCTCATCAGCTTCTGCTTGAAACCGAGTATCTCACTCAACTTTGGTGCTTTGTCAAGGAAAAATCGATAAGGAACTTTCTAGCCAAGTCATCCTATGAAGTAATGGAGTTCGTTGGTTCACCTTCAAACCAGTTTTTTGCCTCTCCCAACAATGAAAATGGGAAGAGGGTTAAGCGGACATAATCTCTGGACATCACGTGGGGACAAACGTGTCGTATCTCAAGAAAGCCTGCAAAGTGCTGCCGCGCGGGTCCTCATGTGCCATTCCAAAGAATCGACCACTAGAATGTAACACCAAATTGAGACTGCTTAAGCTCAAAGTTTCCTCCAGCTCCGGTTTACGGATACTAGAGGTCACATTTGTCGCTAGTGGGATGGGCTACTTCGCGAACCGGTCTAGCTGCCATTAATGCCGATAACAGCTGTACTGTCCCGCGGGTGGTTGTTTGTACCTTTCTTGAAGTCTCCTCAACTTTTGCTCTAGAGCTATTCTCCTGCAAAATGGATTTGACGTTCGTGTTCAAGCAACGGCTCCACAAGCTCTCATTTCTAGCGCCGGCAGACAACCCGGCACCCGCAAATAGACAAACTAAGACCAAGTTCTCAACACTTAAGGAAAATTTAAAAATCCCACAAAAATAGATAAATTATCAAAATCTCGCCGAGTCCCCGGCACGGCGCTAAAACTTGACGTGCCCGCAAGTGTACGTGGTCGTGCAAGTAATATAGTGGCTCTTTTAAGAACCGGATTATCGAACCCAAGGGACCGGACCCATTCCTCTAACTATCCATTTATAGTGTGAATCTTAAATATCTAAAGTGTTGGTTATAGACATTTCGGTTGAAGAGTATTTAAGTTCAAGTTTGGGTCAACGAAATATTCTCGAAAGTGCCTTAGAGCAACATAGGTTAAAACCGATTAGTCATGCGATAATAAGATTTGCAATGGAATGAGCATGGAACTACTTCAATTGTTATTTCACATAATTATAATCGCATGTTCATGGTCTTTCGAGCCTCTAAACACGGCAATCTAGCCTCACCGTATCTTAGTGAGCGAGGAGTTTAATTTTCTAGTCGCGGGCAATCAATTATGTTGTGGTTTACGGGGAAACGATTAAGGACTTTCGTACGTCTAACCATTTAACGCAACTCAGCCGCACACCTACTTTTTCGAGTGGTGATGTGACATCCCAAGTTGGTCTTTCATAACCCCACAGTCAACCAAGCAAGGTGTTAGGTATATTTCTATCCAAACACGGAACCTCTCCCGAGATTACTTCATGCTCCCACATTCTCATGTCCTGACCTAGGTAATGCCTTCTCAAGCTATTTCCTAAGCTAACAATATGCTTTTATGGTGATCAATCATAAAAACAACCAACAAATCAGAATGCAAGATCTAAAACAACAATCAATAACTCAATTCCAAAACAATATCATAGAATTACAATCATAATTCATGTCTTCAACCCTAGAGGAAGGGTTCTTGCCATTCATGTTAGTAAAACTACGTTAATCTACTCCTAATCTACTATTAATCTACTCCTAACTACATACTTACATGAGATTGGTAGATGAGAAGGGAATTTGATGAACCCTAGGTGAGTTCTCCCACTTCTCCCTTCACTCCTATGCAGTTTTTCTGAATAAAATCGTGACCAAATGAAAATAAGAGCTAGGGGTCCTATTTATAGTAAATGGAGAACGTGCATAATTTGGTCTGTTTTGACGGCTCCGTGTCACGGGAGTGTATCACGGAGCAATCGCTCCGGGGTGACACGGAGGCACGCGAAAGCTCACTGAACAACCCGAAATCGGCTCGGGCGTGTGCCTGTTGCCGCGATGGCAACGTGGCACGCTGTTGGGCGCGCTACACACTTGTGGTCGTGCGGGAGCCCCTGCCGTGGCACGCCGCCAACGCACAGGGGGATGTCTTGGGTAGCCCGCCCGCCGTGGCACTCGCCGAATGCGCCGGTGGGCCGTTTTGGGCCTCCTCTTGCCGACGTTCGAGTGTTGATTCCTTCTCCAAGCCTTACTTCACCAATTCATGAATTAGCTCCTCAAAAGTCATCAAAACCTACAAAACAAAGGCTAATCATGTTGGTTAGCACATATCCTCACTTTTATATAAAAATCACATGAAAATGTATCAAATAGCCTCGACAACACGACCAATTTAAGCTATAGGTGCCGCATCACGGACCTATGTTATTTCCCGTGATCACAACCCCACACTTAAAGTCTTGTTCGTCCTCGAACAACCTGTTACATCTCATGCATATGGAGAATTTCACATAACTAATTTAGCAAGTTAATTCAAACTACGACTATAATGATTACGTAAGATACAAGTTAAAAATAGAACAATCTATGAAATACAACTATGTTAAGACTTCTTAACCTCAAGAATCGACTCTCAATTTGAGCAAACTCATGTCAATCAACTGATTAAGAAATCACATGAATTTATCTTCATTAAACATGTGCCTCACGGAAAGAGAGTTACCCAATCACACGCCAAAAACAATTTTACATCACAACATGTGGGTATATAAAAAGAATTACACTCACTCTCACAAAGAATTCATATGCTTTTGCATGTCATGACCTATAAGCTTGCCCTTAGTGTTTTACTCCACTAATTTAAGGATGTATGAATGTAAGATCAAGTAGGACTTTGTCGGTTGTAACGTGAATCGTACGTAGGTACTATTATGGCCGCAATAGTGACTATCTTTCCTAAGCGCTTTAATACATCACGCCTCATGGAGAACTTCCCTTCCTTACTTCACCTTTTTATCCTTGATGGTTTTCTTTTCCTCTTTTCTTTCCCCTTTATTTAGGCACTTTTGACTTCTCAGTAAGGAGCTCTATGAATAATTTTCATTACTTTGTTTTCTTTACCTCAACAATAATCAACCATTTTCACACGCAGTGCACCTTTGACCTTTTCAACTTCTACAACTTGCTACTTTTCATTTCTTTCATTATCCTCACTTTACTCTTTCAGATTTTCTTCAAGCGCTTAAGAGCTTTGGATAAAATTCAAGGTTAATGAAAGAAACGGGATTAAGCTATGTTGCAGCTATATCAAAGAATAGGCTCAAGGCTCAACGGGCTAACTAGGATTAATTTTCAAGGTAGGTAAAACGAGGGATAAAAATTGGGTTCATTCAAAGAAATGCCTAAATCATCTCCTACAATTCACATCCTTCATTTTGTTTACACACACACCGTGCAAGTTCTAGACAATCCACAATAGCATAGAATGCTCAAAACCTTACACTCACCGCACATTATCAATTCCAAGACACATTCAGCAGACTCTACTCAGCTAATCACAAGAATTCAAAATTAAGCTTCAATTATATTGAGTCAAATTCAAGAGCCTAAGTGTCTCAACAAAGTTATACACTTGCATGCTTCAATACTGAACATACTTGCCTCTCACAATCATATACAGCACATAACAAGAACATCAAGCATCAATTAGCTATGGTTTCAAAAACCCTATTATCTATCGACTAATTTTCCTCAAGACGGCCGTCATCCATCCATCGTCGGAAACAGTCCCTAACTATGACTAAAACATTATGTGCCGTATAACAAGAAAAAAATAAAATAAAAATTTTATTCCTTCGGTTCAAACACCCCCCATCGGAAAAGAACCGAAAAGAAAAAACCAACGTGGTGATGAATTCATGCTTGACTCACATAGATTTTTCAAATTTTTTCTCATTTTTCCAAACAAGCATTACATTCACCAACAATTTGTTAAGCACAAAATTTTGAAATTACCTGAAATTTCCTCACTCCCACATAAATCATGCTATGTCCCCATAGCATCAAATTAACACTTTAAGAGGGTGAGAAATACTCCCTGAGGCCTTTAGGCCCGGCTAGTAGCATGTTTTCCACAATTTGCACGAGCGGGTGGTCGACCCCACACTTTTCCTTTTCCATGCTTCCTAGCTTCCTCCTCTCGAGGGTACCTCTGCATCTCCTCCACCTGTGCCTAACTTCCACCAAAACACAACAAACAAATTAAAATAACAAAATCAAAACAGAAAAATCAAAATTACTAAGTGTACTCGAGGTGTACCCTTGCTGCTCTCCTGGGCAACAAGCTTATTTTACGCCGTGGCACGACGGACCGCCCTTTCGTGGCATCTCATACCGGGTTCTCTTTCGAGAACCATCTCCTTTTCTTTTGCTGCCGAGAGGAAACAGCCTCCACTGCTCCTCCCTTTCCAACTTCTTCTCAATTTGAAGCTCCTATCCGACTTGGGTTGAACACTTGATATTGCCTTTGGCCGTGCAACTGTGGACTCCTCCACCCCACACTCATCCTCTGCCAACACACTAACTTGACAAAGGTTTCAGTAGTGTGCCGATGGGTTTAGCTCTTTGCAGACCCGAAGATTTCTTCACTGACCCTCATTTTCGTGGTCCCTTCTCTCAAATCAATCACCGCTCCTCCGGTGGCCAAGAATGGCCGTCCCAAGATTAGGGGTACCGGTCATCAACCTGAAAATCTAAAATAATAAAATCGCCAGTATAATAAATTCTACTCTACTTTGATGAGAAGGTCCTCTATGATTCCGCGTGTGACACTCGCGACTTGTCACCACCGCAACATCAACCTTGTCGGTCTCGGTCTTCCCAACCCCAAGGTGTTGAATAAGGATAAGTGCATTAGGTTAACTGCTGCCTAAATCACACAAAGCCGGAGCACTTCGCCTTACCAATTTGTATGGGGGAGGGTAAAACTCCCGGGTCTTTGAGCTTCTTTGGCATTTTGCTCAACACCCCGTGACTCGCACTCCGGGCCAAGCAGCGGGCGGCCTGACATCCACCAATCTAACTTGTTCGCCATCACGTCCTTCAAGTATTTAGCATACTTGGGCATTCCCACATCAATAAGAGGCAATTTATGAAGTTTTAAAGTCTCAAAGAACTTTTTGAAACATTCTTCCTCCTTGCTCTTTTAGATCTCAGGAAGGGTAGTGGTGGTCATGCAGCCGGGCCGCACGAAGGTTGTGCATTTTGTTGCCCAAAGACTCGGGATTACCCACATCGTGGCGGTCCTGGGTCTTACCAACTCCGGCCGCACCTCTTTTCTCAACTCTCTAGGCATTGCACGCCTAACTGTCTTCCACTTCTAAGACCGATGGCATTGATCTGCCGGGGTTAGGATCTGCGTCGCTTGGTAATCCTTGCGGCCTCATGTTTTGAGCAGCCTGCTATTTGACCCACTTGCTTTTCAAGATTAAGGGGTGGCTGGCTTGCCGATTCATTAAGTCTGTTGCCATCTCGCTCGATTTTCGTTAACTGAGCCCTGGTCTCCATAATTTTCTGCGTTGTCTCCTCATGCGGCTGCTACTATGCTCATCAATCTCTGGGTTTATTCTCGCTGATACGATGTTGTTGAGGTTGCATGTACTCGTTGATTTCCACTCCCAAGAAGAATTCGTGTGGTCTCGCCAATTTCGTTGGAGTTGTTTCCAAAATTCATTCCCGTGCACATTCCCAACAAATTGACTGATTCAGAATTGGCTCCACAAGATTCTATTATGCCCATTATTACTACAAATTTCACAACTCGAGCTGCTAAACCGCATTAACCCGGCCTCGGTGTTGGTGCAGCTCTCGCCTATTGAACTAAGTCAACATTTGATGTTGAAACGGTTAACCGTATGCTGCTGCATTCAAACCTCTACTTCTGGCTAACCCCGATCTTCTTCCTGCTCTTCATGATTCGCTGTACCACTCTGGATTTCCTTTAGCAATTCTGTTCAACAAAGCAGTACAACTCATCATACGTCTTTCCAAGGCTTGCCCAACCGCTGCGTAGTCTAGTAATATTTTTGTATGTGGGCTTAGACTTTCTGGCTAGTTGTATGGGCAAACACTTCATTTGATTGCCGATGATGGGGACAGTCTCTCAACAATGACTTGAATCTTTCCTGCTGCATGTTCTCATCAGGCTTCTGCTTGAAACTGAGTATCTCACTTCTCAACTTTGCGCTTTGCTCCGAAGGAAAAAATCTGATAAGGAACTTTCTAGCCAATTCATCCCATGAAGTAATGAAGTTCGGTGGCTCACCACCAGTTTTTTGCCTCTCCCAACAATGAAAATGGGAAGAAGGCGGACATAATCTGTGGACACACTGGGGACAAACGTGCAGCCGCTATCTCCGTAAAAGCTCAGAAGTGCTGCTGGGACCCTTCATGTGCCATTCCAAAGAACTGACCACTAGAATGTTACAGCCGCACCATATTCCGTTTAAGCTCAAAGTTTCCTCCGTGCTCCGGTTTACGGATACTAGAGGTCACATTTGTCGCTAGTGGGATGTGGCCACGCGAACTGATCTAGCTGCCATTAATGCCGATAACAACCTGTACTTTGTCCCGCGGGTGGTTGTTTGTACCTTTCTTGAAGTCTCCTCAACTTTTGCTCTAGAGCTATTCTCCTTTGCAAATGGATTTGACGCTCGTGTTCAAGCAACGGCCCACAAGCTCTCTATTTCCTAGCGCCTCGGCAGGACAACTCCGCACCTGCAAATAGACAAACTAAGACCAAGTTCTCAACACTTAAGGAAAATTTAAAAATCCCACAAAAATAGATAAATTATCAAAACTTCACCGAGTCCCCAAGAACGTGCGCCCAAAATTTGGATGCCCAAGTGTAATGGCCGTGCAAGTAATATAGTGGCGAAGAACCGGATTATCGAACCCAAGGGACTCGGACCCATTCCTCTAACTATCCATTTATAGTGTGAATCTTAAATATCTAAAGTGTTGGTTATAGACATTTTCGTTTGAAGAGTATTTAAGTCTAAGTTTGGGTCAACGAAATATTCTTAAAGTACCTAGGAGCAAATATAGGGTTAAACCGATTAATCATGCGATAATAAGATTTGGAGTGGAATGAGCATGGAACTACAATTGTTATTTCACATAATTATAATCGCATGTTCATGGTCTTTCGAGCCTCTAAACACGGCAATCTAGCCTCACCGCATCTTAGTGAGGGAGGAGTTTAATTTCTAGTCGCTGGCAATCAATTATGTTGTGTTTACGGGAAACATTAGGACTTTCGTACGCCTAACCATTTAACGCAACTCAGCCGCACACCTACTTCTTCGAGTGGTGATGTGACATCCCAAGTTGGTCTTTCATAACCCCTCGTGTATCAAATCCAAGCAAGGTGTTAGGTATATTTCTATCCAAACACGGAACCTCTCCCGAGATTACTTCATGCTCCCCTACATTCCCATGTCCCGACCTAGGTAATGCCTTCTCAAGCTATTTCCGCTAAAAATATGCTTTTATGGTGATCAATCATAAAAACAACCAACAAATCAGAATGCAAGACGAAAACAACAATCAATAACTCAATTCCAAAACAATATCATAGAATTTACACTGCAAATTCATGGCTTCAACCCTAGAGGAAGGGTTCTTGCCATTCATGCTAGTAAAACTACGTTAATCTACTATTAATCTACTCCTAACTACATACTTACATGAGATTGGTAGGATGAGAAGGGAATTTGATGAACCCTAGGTGAGTTCTCCGCTTCTCCTCTTCACCCTATGGCAGTTTTCTCTCAATAAAATCGTGACCAAATGAAAATAAGAGCTAAGGGTCCTATTTATAGTAAATGGAGAACCTGCATAATTTGGCCTGCTCAGGGAACGGCTCCGTGTCACTGAAAAATGCTGAGCACGCCTCCGTGACATGGAGGCATCGCGAAAGCTCACTGAATTCAACCCGGAAATCGGCTCTGCAGCTTGTTGCCGCATGGCAACGTGCGGGCACGCTGCTTGGGCAGCGCGTCACACACTTGTGGTCGCGGAGCTTCCCTGCCGTGGCACGCTGCCAACGCGCAGGGGGGCTGTCTTGGGCAGCCTCGCCTGCCTTGGCACTTCGCCGACGCGCCGTGGGCTGTTTTGGGCCTCCTCTTTGCCGTGACGTTTCGCGTTGATTCCTTCTCCAAGCCTTACTTCACCACCATGAATTAGCTCAAAAGTCATCAAAAACTCAATAAAACAAAGGCTAATCATGTTGGTTAGCATATCCTCACTTTATATAAAATCACATGAAATGTATCAAATAGCCTAGACAACATGACTAATTTAGTTATAAAGCGTATCACGGACCTATATTATTTCCCCGTGATCAGCTTTGCATTGAATATATGCAGATACCCCAATCGTACATATCATGACATCACACTAGAGAGATATTGTAGAAAATGATAGATATAATACATTCTACTTTCTTCTTCACTTTCATTGGGAGAAAAAAACTTCATTGCTGGGTAAACCTTGAGCTGCGAATTGGAATTCTATTTATTGGTGATGAATGGAATTGAGAAATTTTTATCGTATAAATTCTCTTTCCTCAAATATGAGTAGTTAAATTCCATATGTGTGTATGGATGATGGGTGTTTATATCTATGGGTATTGACTAATTGATCTTAGATTTAAGTAGAAAGCATGGGCATATTGAATTCTTCAAGTTTTAACTTAATAATTGATGGTTGCAAATGTTAACTCGAACTCTTTTAACATCAATTTTCTTGAGAAAGGAAATTGAAGTTTGGTATGACTTCAATAGTTAGGATTTGGAGTTTGATTCATGGGTTGGAGCTTGAGATAGTCCATAACCACACGCCAAATTCCATTAAAGGGTTAGACTTAGAGATAGTCTACACCCTTCCTCAAACATTGTTTGGTTGATTTTTGATTTGTCTTTGCGGTTTGAGAAAACCCAAGGTAAACACTCTTTTGGTTGAGAAATTTAGAGTGTAGCTCAAGTCCAAAGTTATTTATACTAATAAAATCTAAAGCTCTTAGTCAATAACCTACCAAGTGAAGCCCCATGAAATACCACCCCTAGTCTCTCCACTTGATTGAAAGCAATTGCTTTCCCTTACCGATTTTACATTTTAAATGTTGCTTGTTACACTTTTCCCAATATTTATTTTTTACATTCATACTTGATGTATGACTATTATGAATTAATTACGATACTTGGTAAATCTAATTCCTCAGTCTTTTTGTGGTTTTCAACCCCAATACTTTTTGAGAAATTCATTTTTTCCAACACTGTAATACCTCCTTAATCGAGAAGTGTTTTTTAAATGTTATCAAAAAATGGCTCCACTAATGCAGATTGAGATTTTATTGCCATTTCGTTATTGTTAATTCATATTTGTGTTGCATCTTATTTCCTTTTTACATTATTTATTGTTTTTGCTGATTGAATGGGAGAAAACATGAGCCACGCTAGTGATGTTGGTAGCATGGATTGTTTTATAGATGTTGAGGATGAGTCGGTTGCTAATAATGTGGCCGGTGTTATTCGCCTCTACCTTCAACAAGAGGGAATGTTGTGTCTCCATGTTACAAGCACTATTCTACATGTTATCTAGATGAAGGATTTGTTTGGTGTCTTAGAAAAATGAGGATGCTTACCGGCATCTACGGAATTTCTCATTGAGATATTCTAGCCACTCAACATTTCAAACATCATCCAGGAGTCCATTTGGCTGAGGTTGTTCTCATTTTCTCTTACGGGAGAGGCTATTTCTTGGTTGGAGGAGCTACCTCCCAGTCTATTACATCATGGAAGGAGTTGACATAGGTACTTGATCGACTTTTCCCACCCCCTCTAGGATGCTACAAATTGCGTGATGAGATCACGAACTCGTAAAACTCCCCGAGAGAACCAATACATGATGTGACTAAGATTCATAAAGAAAGTGTCCATATGTCCAAACAAGAGTTTCCTGATGGAGTCCTCTTACAAAGCTTCTACCGATCACTTGATTCAATTAACAAGTCCGTGGCTTAATAATGTTGCTGGTGGTTCAATCATGGACCAAACTTTTCAAACATGCAAAGGCCCTTTTGGATAGAATGATAATAATAAATCGAGCATGGCACATAAGAGAAACCGAGGTGTCCTCAAGTGCACCTTCCAACCAAATGATGGATGACAGAAGAAAATATGACGAGAGGAATAAAACCTTGCTAGAATGATGACTCAATGGAGTTTCTAGAAAAGCTTTTGATGGGTCCCGGAACCAAAAGCGTGAATGCTATTGGGGCCAAAGTAAACTGCTTTTTTAAGAATGAAGCTCCACAAGGTAGATATGATGAAGAGTGCCAAACATGATGAGCCAAATGGTCGGTTCTCTTTTGGGGTACTAGGGCGCAAATCAAGGCCTTTGGTGCTCTCGTGATGGGAATCAAGGTTGAGAAGATCATGATGGCCATTGGAGAGAGAGGGACAATCAATGGAGAAATCGTGAGTCGGAGCATTTAAGGGATAGGTACAAGACCGGAAGGCTCAAATTCATACATCCTCCTCCAAAGGCTTATGTAGTGCCAATGTGTAATTGAGTGTCAGTGACCTCGACAAATACAAAGATTGAGGACATGCTAGCTTGGGTATTGAAAAGGTGGAATCAACGGATAATGGAGTGAAGGAGTTGAAAGGTGAGGTATCCAACCTTGCCCAAATAGTAATCTCTCACTCATCATCTATCAAACACCTTGAGGCATAAATGAATCATTTGTCCACTCAGATGAACCCCTGGATGAAAGGCATTCTCCATAGTGGCACTATGCCAAACCTAAAGAATGATGGCCATTGCATGACAATAGTCAGTAAGAGTGGAAAGGTAGTTGATATTGAGGGTGTTAAGTCCAATGATTATGTGAGTACAAAGATGAATGATGAGAAGTTGAAAGATGGGGTTCAAGTGCACCTATAGAATTTGATGAAGAAAAGACGGTGGAGGAGGAAGAGGTTGATATTCTGGGCTCTGAGTTTTGAGGAGGATGAAGAGAGCAAGGAGGCTCCAGCTTAAATGTTATGTGCCTATTCTCGCCTCTTACCCTAACCGCCAGAAAAAAGAGACAATCAATTCAAAAAGCTAGTTGACATGTTTAACAAATTATCTCGTGAATATTCCGCCGGTAGATGCGCTCGTTACAAATGCTCGTGGTATGAAAAATTATGAAAGAGTTGTTGAAAAAGAAGAAGGTGATTGATGTGGGCTCAAAGGGAGGTGTCACATCACTACAAAGACAATCATGGCCAGAAATTTAGCTCCAAAGAGAAGATGTGAGCTTTCATTAATTTCATGCACCCTTGGGGGTGTATTTATTCAACAAGGCCTTATACAACCTAGGGGCAAGCATCAACTTGATGCCCCTTGTGATTTTAAGAAGTAGGTTTGATAGATCCTAAGCCTACTCTGATGAGGTTTCTTATGGCGTATAGATCCATCAAATGTAAGGTGTGGGATTATTTTTTATTTGTTGGTTAAAGTTGAAAAATTTATCTCCCGATGGATTTTACGGTATTGCATTGTGATGTAGATCTCGAGGTTCCTATCACCTTAGGGAGCCAATTCTTGGCCACCGGATGTGCTTTAGTGGATGTTGAGTTTAGAGAACTCAAATTTTAGAGTTGGTTGCGATGAGGCCACATTCAATGCATGCAAATCGATGGAAACTCTAGATGAGTGTAGAGTTGTGGCAATGATTGACGCGAGGGACGAGTTAGAGGGTCCCTTATGAGGAGGTCGACCCTCTGCATTCTGAGGTGACATAGCTGAGCTGTGACCTTAAATCAAGCACTTCTTGGGAGGCAACCCAAGTGATCTTTTACCCCTTTTTACTTCACTTCTTTGTTGTTTTTGTTAGTTGTAGGAATGCAGAGATTGATTGTGAAAATAAAGTTGAAGGAAGCAATATGGAGTTATATGCATTGGACCTGCAAAATGCAGGTCCTGTTCTCTTGAAACGCTATAAGTGTAGCTCAATTCATGTTCAAAATAGCTAGAATAAAAATGTTCAAAAATAAAGAACTGTGCCTCATCTACAAACTGCATAAGGACTCGCACGCATATGCAACATAGGTCCTAGGTAGTGAACTGAACTTTTGGGACATATCTATGCTTGACATGCGTGTCGCAGATCTAAATCTCGCGTCGCATGTGTAGGTGCGTATGCACGTATTTGTAAATTTTAAAGGTTTGACTTACCCGTTTGACCAACCCGAACCAAAAGATGGATTCTGCACTTTCATCTTCCCAACCTTATTCAAAACCCTAAATTTTTAGCCATTTACCTCCATTTTCATTCCCATTACCACTTTCCCTCTCAATCACCAATTAAATCTATATAACCTCTCCCATTCCCTCACCTTCAATCTCACTTTCTCACTTTCTCATGTTCACGGGTGAATAGTCAGCTCACGCCACCATTGCCTCTTGTGTGAAAGCTGATTTCAACTACCCATTTCTACACATTATTTTGGCATACTCTTTTGCCTAGATTTTCATTTTCTTTTTGATTAAGGATGTGTTGTAGAACAATCATGATAATCTTTATTTTCCCATTCTCTATTTCTCCCATTTGTAGCATTATGGTTCTCTTGAAATTAATTTTTGTGGGTACATTTGGGTGGATTTGAAATTTACAAATATATGGGAATTCTTGCTTCACGTGACTTTGTATGCCTATGTATAATGATTTATGTCATGAATGAAGGAGGGTAAAAGCCTAAGTAACCCGCTTGATTGCATGATTGTTTTTCCCGATGATAGATTAAATGACGCCTTTTCTTAAGAAACATCGTCATTGCTTCATGATTGTTTGGTAATACACGAGTTTAAATTAACATTTTGCTATGCTTGTTAATTTGGGTGAAATGTAACCATGCCTAGTGAGGATATTGGGTTTTTATGAATGAAATGATGTTGATGGTACTAGTAAAAATGGTGACTCAGCGCCTTCCGGCTGCTAGATGGGGTAAACATCCTCTAAGAAAGTATTGAGTAGTTTTAATTGGTGAAGCTGTGGTTCAATCTTGTTAGCGTCTTTCTGGAAGTCTCGAGTACCCTAGTGATGTATTGTGAGTTTATAGCACTTTCAACCCTTAAAACTGAGAAAATAGCGTGGGACTAGGTACGTTTATACCAATATGAGGTGTTTACTTACCAGGAAAGATGTCACGCCCAGTTCACACCCTAGACATAACACGGACAAGGAACTCCCAAAGGCTCCAAGTCGACCCATGGCATAATCATCGCATAACCCTTAACATTAGAAACGCCAACAATATGAATAAACGGAAGCTAACTGCAAGGATCCAATAGAAAACTATAAGAGTACTTTAATAACAATTTAGATACAACGTTGAATCTATCTAAACAAGCCCTGAAAGCCTCTTACTAAACTAATGAGCGTCGACAAGCCCCTGCCTAACTCCTAAAATATGAAACTCTAAACATAAGAAAATACGGACATAAATCACATCCTGAGATGAGGACTCACCACTAACGGTTGAGAGGGAAGGAAGCAAATCTAATCACAAGACTGAGTCTGGAGACTTTAACCCATATCATGAAACGATATAGCACAAAAACACGCAGGCTTCTGTACTTGGAATGCTGTTCGAGTATGCGAGATAACATAAATAATTAAAGAAAATATATAATAAGGAATTAACCAAGTACATCAACATAACTGATTAACATACCATTATCCTCTTATGATTCACATACACATATACAAAACTTTCCTAGATCTTACATAGGACACATCATCGAACTCATGCATACAGTTAAGTTCAGAATGTTAAGAAGAATAACTAAACTGGATCACACATTGTACTAGATCGTTGATACCGAGGTCTCATTATCACTATTAAATCTAAAAATCTGAAGTCTGAATCATATAGAATTGAATCATACTAATAATATAACTAAGGAAGTCATTCTCTACTGTATACACTCAACTGAAACTAGGAGTCACTTTCCGCTATGGAAGATCCCGATCAACTAGGGGGCCACTATGGAGGATCCCGATTGAACTAGGGAGTCACTCTACTATGGAGGATCCCACTCAAACTAGGAGTCACTCTATGCTATGGAGGACCCGACTAAACTAGGGAGTCACTTCTCGGCTATGGAGGATCCTGACCAATCCAAGGGAAACATTCTAGGCTATGGAGAGCCCCCCTCGCTGACTAGAACATGAGGAGCATTGATATGACATCATCTATCCGGTCTATGCTACTACAACTTGCTAGAAACATAAACATACATCGCTTTCATCATACAACATTCATTTTGGAAGGATTAGGGGCCATTTCTACTAACAACAAACCCAATGATTCGACAATATCAATCTCTACACAACATCATAATTATATCATCACAGAGCACATCAAAAAGATTTCTTTTTAAACATCTTATATTAGTGAGAGATATAGATTCACATCATGCATTACACTTTCACAATATCAAGAAATTACGAATTCATCTCATTCAACATGTAGCATAGAGCCATGCATGGTTTATATATCCAATTCATACACTACCAAAGATATATATTTCATTTATTTAAGTTTACGAACAACATGTACATTTAACTCAATCCTCATCATTTATAACAAACCATGGAGAAGCATTCATTTTCATTTCATGAAACCCATTTCAATTCTATTCCACCCGTGAGAAAGACATGCAACAATTGGCCACTATCATAGATTCATATTATACCCAATCAATCCAATTGAAAACATAGTGATAATACATAATTTACTTTCACTGTTCACGCCTATAAGCACCAACTCATCTCAACATAATTGTTAATGGCGTAATCGGGTTTGTTAGAATAATCATACAATTTTCATACGATTTAATCATGCTCATGAATTACTACGATAATTAAGTGAACAATAAACAAGTCCCACTCAATACTAAGCCAATTTATGAAGAATATCCACGCTCATGCATTTCAATTATCTAATCCACAATTCAAGACAACTCATTCATTTATATCCCACTAAATTCATAATCACAATAGATTTTTCCATTTAAGAAAAAAATGTAGAAGAAATTACCCATCACACAAACCATAGATCATGATTTTATAGATTAATCAAAAATAAGTTTTTAATAAACACTTTGGGGCACAAAGATGAAAAAATATCCTTGTTGAAGAACCCACATACCTGGTAGAAGAAATCCCACTCGAAATTGCACCTTAAAGCTTGGAGGAAAAATGTTGGGGAAACCTTGATATTTAGAGGAGAGGAAGGGAGAGGAGAGAAGGAGGGTTTCACATGAAACCCTTAAAACAGTCTAAATAATACTCAAACAATGTCACTTTAAAGCTGGAAGCATGGGATTTTACCAAATTGCCCTCGTGAAAAACCTTCCGAAAAATTTTCCCAACCGGAACCGACGAATCCCTGTGATGAGTCGCTTTGTCTCATACAACGACCTTGTCTCCATCCGTTAGATGCACCGGAACTCCTCAAACTTTCAACTTCTCAAGCACCATCGACAGGACAGGCCGTTGGAGGTTTCAACGACCCGTCAAAACCTTCCGTTGGTTGCACTGGTTTCTTGACCGGTGGCCCAACAATGATTGACACGATGAGTCATTATTAGAACCAACGACTCACTATTCCTTCTATTGCCACCATCGGTACCTCCTTCACCTTCATTCCCACGGTCCATACAACGGACCGCTACCACTCCCCCCCAACGTCCGTTGTCTCTATCTATTGCTACCAACTAGAACCCTACGATCCAAATCCAACGGTCACATACAATGACCTCGTTAGAGCCACCAATGACCCATTGTACGAGTCGCTTTGAGGAACTACTAAAATTTTTTGTCAGGAACATTTTCAAACTCCGGTTCTAAATCTTGGGAACTTTTTGGGGGTGTTAAAAATAGATGTTGGAGCAAAATGTGCAAAGATGCAGAAACGGGCAGAAACTCAGCCAAGTCCGATCTTAGTATGAGCCCAGGATTAGATTATATGAGTTGTACCGAGACTCGGTAATGAGCTCAAGGTTTGGATTAATGCAAAGGAAAAGTACGATTCTCAATAAGAGCCGTAACCGGAGTCATGGATACTTCAGAGGGAAGTTGCACAATTGAAGCCTCTAAGGCGTAGCACTCTGCTGCATCGAGCATCTAACTACGAATTCGTACTGTGAGCAATGGAAAGTTTTGATTCTTAAAGGACCTGGTAGAACTAAAGATGCAACAAGCAAAAGGATTTCCAGGCGTAGGAGCAAGGTACGAGGCATACAACAACAATTGTAAAAATTTTAGAAGATGTCAAAGTTGTAAGAGCTAAGCCACAGATGGATTGTACAACTTGTAGGATCACTATATGAGCTCGCATCAGCCTGACCTAGGGAATAATTATTTCGTCAAGTGCTAATTTTATAACTTAATTTAGTCAAATTTGTCAATTTAATTAATTATATTTTCATGTGATTATGTATATTTATAAGCCTAAACTAACCAACATGATTAGCCCTTGTTTGTAGTGTATATTGCATATGAGGGACCAAACTAATGATGATTCAAGTGAAGGAATGGAGTTCAAATCGAATTGCAAAAATGCATGGACATGCCAAGGCAAGGTTGGCCGCGCCAAAGATGCACGCTGTGCATGCGCCGCCCCCAGCACCGTGCCACACTCATGCCTTGTGCGCGCGAGATGTTTCTAGGTAGTGCGCCTGCGCGCCAGCGCCTCGCCACGCTGGGGCCTTCCCTCCTATGCACCCCGCCCTGCCGCGATGAGGTCAGCCGTGCCACGCCTTTTTGGCGAGCGCCCATCACATGCCTAGACCAACTTTCCAGTGCGCGGTGTGTTTTCCAGCCATGGAGCAAGATTATAGCGACCAGGTCCATGACACGGAGGAAGTTCATGGACAGGCAAAAATTGTAAATTTCCACTAAGTATAAATAGAACACTTAGCTCCTAAAATCATTTTATCACAAAATATTTTGAGAACACCAGAAAGGAGCGAAGGGAGAAGTGAAGAACTCTACCTAGGGTTCGTTAGTTTTCATTATCTTTTAACTACTCTTGTAAGTGTCGCATCCCTAATGATGTTTTTGAGTATTTGTACGAATACGAGTGGTTAAAACCCTTCCTCTAGGTTGAGGCCACGATAAGATTGTAAATGCACAATTCTTCTGATTTGAGTATTTAGTGTTGTTTTGTCTTACATTCTTTATTATTCTTGTTTTTGTGCTTCATCACCATGAAAACAAACTCCGTTGCTTAGGTAAAATCTCAAAAGAGTAAACCTAGGCTAGGACGCAAGAATGTAGGGAGCAAGTTCTAATATTTACGATAGGATTCGGGACAGATAGAAATTATACATAATTTGCCTTGTTTATTAGTAAACGGATGAGCTAGACCGACTTAGAATTATGACATCACCGCCTATAGTAGCTGTGAAGATGAAGTCCTAAGTAAATAATTAGAGGTACCAAAGTCCATAAAGGGGGTCACAAAACTCCGTAAAACCACATCCACGTAGTTAAATTCTCATGAATTAGGACGTGACATCCCCCTCAACGATGTAGGTGTGACTAGCTGTCGTGTTTAGAGGCTCGAAAGACAATGAACATTGCATAACTATTTGAGACAAAAACTAAAGTTTTCGCATTTCAACCATTATGAATTGTAGCATTGCATGATTATTAAGCCTTAACTCTTAGTTGCTTCTTGTATTGTTTCTCGATTATTTTGTGATCAAATTCTTTAGACTTAATTAGAATTTCCCAAAATTTCTATAATCAACACTTGTGAAGGTTAAATTAGGAACTGGAACTTGAATATTCAATGAATTAGTCTAGTCCCCGGGTTCAACATTCTATTCCGAAATAGGGCCACCATATTTAGATACTACTGCGCACACTTACGCGTGCGGTGGAGCAAACAAGTTTTTTGGTTCCGTTGCTGGGGACTGGTGAAGTTTCTTGTGAATTTTCATTTTTGGGTGATTTTAATTTCTTATGTTCAAAAACTTATCCGAGTTTACACCGTAGGTGGTCTATGTTGTCCTTGCGTAACTTGAAAGGAATAGAGAATGGTGGAACTACCGAACCCGGAACGCCAACTACATTTGCTAAGGATTGAAGCTCTAGAGAGAAAGTTGAAAAGGTTACAGGAGCAGTTACAACAACATCAGCCAGCGGGGCAAGTAAAGTTGTTACCTAATCGATGGCGCCCGACCATTTAGCGAAGTGGCAATCCCATTAGCGATGAATGTGACCGCATCCGCAAATCGAATCCCGGAGGGAACTTTGAGCTTAAACAGAACATGGTGCAACTGTTAAATTCTAACATCCAGTTCACTAGAATGAGTCATGAGGACCCACAACAACACTTAAACACTTCCCGGAGATCGTTAGACACTTTTTGTCCCCACCGGAGTGTCAACCGACTATGTCCGACTCACACTCTTCCCATTTTCATTATTGGGAGAGGCAAAGAGGTGGTTGAAGGCCGAGGCCACTGTGAGATTCCATTACTTCTTGGGATGACTTAGCAAATAATGCTCATCGATTCTTCCCTTCCGCAAGACTCCGCCGCTCGTGGCGAGATATTAAGTTTCAAGCAGAGGCCGGAGGAGAACTTATATTTGGCTTGGGAGAGATTTAAGTCATTGTTGAGAGACTTCCATCACCGCAGTCCACTGAGGTGTTAGATCACCTTTGTGGGAGAGCTCCAAACCTACATACAAAAATCTTACTAGACTCTACATCGGGTGGGCAAGCATTTGAGAAGACTTATGATGAGTTATACACTCAAGCTGGAAAAATGATTGCTCAGGGAAATCTAGAGTGGCACAAACGAATCATCGGTGGGAGGGGAAGGAAAGAGGAGCAGTAGGATGATAGAAGTGGACAGCGTCAATACCTTGTCGGCATGGGGCCTAGCATCATTTCAACATCGATGATGACTCAATTCTAACAAACCTGAGTATGAACAAATCGTAGGGACATGTGAATGTAATTCAGCAAAGCTCCCAGCTGGTGAAATTTGTGGTAACAATAGGCAATAATGCAGAATCTTATGGGGCAAACCCTGACCATTAATTTTGTGGGGATTGTTTAGAGAAAACAATCAGAATTATGGGAACACCTACAACAAGAATTGCGTAGTCACCCAAATTTTTCTTGGGGTGGAAATTAGAAGCAGATCTCACTAAATAAACCTCAGCAAATGTACTGTAGAACGGTGGTCGGGCCGAAAGCAGCAAACAACATTGAGGAGATGTTGCAAAAGATTATGGCTACTCGTAATTCCAATTGCAGAGAATCGGGCATAGATGGCTTCGCATTTGAAAAATCGCAGTTCTCCACCGCAATCTAGAGTAGCGTATAATAATTAGCAAATTTCTCAAGACACCCACCGCGAGGGTTACACAAAGGACATAGATACAAAACCCCAACAAGTCAATTCCATCGCTTGAGGAGTGAAAAGCAATTGGATGATGCACCACCTAAAGAAAAGAGAAATGAGGTGAAGCCGAGTCGTCGACAGGTCCATCTACCAACAAGGGAGAAAAGCAATGTGTTGTGGAACATAATGCACAATCATCAATGTAGCCAACACAGAGACTACCACCATCATTCCCGCAAAGAATGAAAAAGAGATAGGAGGAGGAATAAGGTTTTAAAAAGTTCTTTGATCTTTTCAGTAATGTCACATCAATTTTTTGCGTGTGGAATGCCAAAGTACGCAAAGTACTTGAAAGATATGGTGTCCAACAAGATGAGGCTGATGGATGTCCAAATAGTGGCAATTGACAGAAGAGTGCAGCTGGTGGGTGATGAGCAAGATACTGAAAAAGCTCAAAGACCTAGGGAGTTTTACCCTCCCCATACAAATTGGTAAAGTCAAGTGATAAGAGCTCTTGTGATTGGCGTTTGGGCAAATCTAATGCCCTAATCTTTGTTTAACACCTTTGGGTTGGGTCAGCCGAGGCCAACATGGGTAATGCTGCAGCTAGTAGACAAATCCAATCGTGGCACCGTAGGGAATAATTGAGGACCTTCATAAAAGTGGGTGTTCATTTATACCTGCTATTTCATCATACTTGATTGTGAAAGTTGATAAAATAGCAAAAATTTCTATCACAGAACACCATTCTTGGCAACTGGAGGAGCCATCATAAATGTGAGAGAAGGTACCTTAAAATGAGGGCCGATGATGAAGAAGAGCTCCTTAGAGTTTACTAAGAGATCAACCCACCCACACACTAAAGGCATATCTTTGCAAGATCAATGTGTTGTCAGATGTTGAGTGTGGGTGGTAAATTGTATGGGTCCACTGCTGCAGGCGATGATCACATTTCAGCCTGTGGACCGATGGAGGGCTGCTAAATAAGAAGTTGGAAGAAGATGGGCACAGTGCGAAGACTGCTCCCTTGAAAAATAAAAAAAGAGAAGATGGTTGTCGAAAGGGAACACTGATTGAGGATGTCCTGAGAAAGATAATCTACATTGTGTTGCGACATAAAATTAGGCACTGCTTGGGAGGCAACTCAAGGGTACCTCGTAAAATTTTATTTTCATTTTATTTTGATTTTGTTTATTATCACTTTTTGTTGTTGTTGTGGTGATTTAAGCACGTATTGAGGGGAAGTATGAGTACCCTTGGAAGAGGAAGCTAAGGAGCATCGAAGAAGATGAGTGTGGGTCGAGCAACTCCAACTTGTGCAAAAATGAAGGAAAACATGCCGTTAGTTAGCCTAGAGGCCTCAAGGTGTATTTCTCACCCTTTTTAGTATTTTTATTTGATACTTCTGGACATAGCATGATTCAAGTGTGGGGTGAGGCAATTTTTCAAAATTTTGTGCTTAATGAATTTGAGTGAAATTAGTGCTTTGTATGGTATTGTTTGATGAAAAAGTTTGAGTTGAGCATAATTCACCCACCCGTTGGTTTATCTTTTTGGTTCTTTTCCGACGGGGGCACACTTTGAACCGATGAATAAAATTTTTCTTTGTCTAGATATAGTTATTTTTAGTCATAGTTAGGGACTTTTCCCTATGATGGATGGATGAAGACCATCTTTAGGGAAAATTAGTCAATAGGTTTTGTTTTGTGAACCCTTAGCCGATTGATGGCTTAATGTTCTTGTTATGTACTATACATGATTGTGAGATGCAAGTGTGATTGATTTTGAAGCATGTTTCATAGTTGTATAACTCGTTTTTGAGACACCTAGGCTCTTTGAATGTGACTCAATGTGCTTAAAGCTGAATTTTTGCATTGTTGTGATTAGTTGAGTTAAGAAGTCTATCAGACCGCCTTGAATTGAGCATGTGCTATGAGTGTACGCTTTTGAAAATTTCATGCTATTGTGTAGTGTCTAGAACTTTCCCCGGTGTGTATACAAAACAAAATGAGGATGTTGGATTGTAGGAGATGATTTAGGAATTTCTTTGAATGAGCCTAATTTTTATTCCTCGCTTTACCTACGTTGAATGTCTAATCCTAGTTAGCCCCCATTAAGCCTTTAGCTTATTCTCTCATAGCCACAAATGAACTTAACCCTTTTCAATAGCCTTGAATTTAATCCAAAACTCCTAAGTGCTTATGTGAAAATGCAAACAGGAGTTAAGGGGAGTGAGGAGTTGGAAGAAGAAAGAAAAGAGTAGTTGTGGAAGTTGAAGAAAAGACTAGAGGTGCAATTGTTTGAAAACAATATTAGTAGGAGTAAAAGAATAAAAGAGTGAAAAGAAAATTTCTCAAGTAATTCTTACTAGAAACTTAAGTGTGCCTAATGAAATGGGAAAACAAAAGAGGAAAATGGGAGTTGAAAAGAATAAAGGTGAAGTAAGAGGATGAAAATTCTAATGAAAGTGTGGAGGATTAAAGTTCTAAGGAAGATAGTCGTTTTGCCATCGTGGCCATGATAGTACCTACCCACCCTTAGCTTACATTACAACTCACCAAGTCCTACTTGATCTTACTGAACATAAATTGTGGAGTAAAACACTAAACCCAAGCTTATGGGTCAATACATGATTCATGTGAATTCTTTGTGAGAGTGAGTTTATTTCTTATTCATACACCGATATATGTCATAATTTGAAAACTGATGAGTGGAAAATGGGTAACTCTCTTGTTGTGAGGGCACATGTTTCGATGAAGGATAAAATTCATGTCGGATTTGTTGGTTGGTTAATTTGCATGGGTTTGTTGAGTTTGAGAGTCGATTCTTGAGGCTAGAAAATCTTAACATAGTTATATTTTGATTTTTAATGTTTATATTTTTCATGCTCTATTTTTAACGTACTATCTAAAACAATCGGTGTAGCCTTATCTTGAATTGTCTTGTTTCAATTAGCTATGTGTGAGTTCTTCATGTGCATGAGATGTAATAGAGTTGTTCAAGGATGAACAAGGCTTTTAGTGTGGGGTAGTGATCTTGGGCATAATTATGTGCCCAAGTGCTATTTTATAACTTGTTCTAGCCAATTTGTCAATTTAATTAATTATATTCTCATGTGATTATGGGTATATTTATGCTTCAACTAACCATGATTAGCCTCTATTTTGTAGGTGTACATTGCATATGAGGTACCAAATAATAATGGTTGAAGTGAAGGAATGGAGTTCGACGAATTGCAAAGAATGCAAGGGACATGCCAGGTAAGGCTGGCCGCGCAAAGGGCCATGTCAGGCGTGTGTCGCGCCCAACACCGTGCCATGCTCATGCTCTTGCGACAAGGCAAGATGCTTCCAAGAAATGTACTCGCGCGCCGCCAGTCCCTCCCCGCGGGCCAGCAACCGTGTCACGCCCTGCCCTTGCTGTGATGAGGGTCGTGCCACGCCTTGGGCTGGGGCCGCCCATGACATGCCTCGACCAACTTTCCAAAGGATGCTGGCAGCGTTTGCTCCATGTCACAAAGAAAGATTAGCGCGATAGGTCCACATGACATGAGGCAGTTTCATGGACAAAGAAAATTGTAAATTTCCACTAAGTTTAAATAGAACACTTATCTCCTAAAATCATTTTATCACGAAATATTTTGAGAACACCAAAAAAGAGCAAATGGAGAAGTGAAGAACTATACCTAGGGTTCACTATTTTTCATTCTCTTTTAACTACTCTTGTAAGTATCGTACTCTAATGATGTTTTATGATTTGTACGAACATGAGTGGATAAAATCCTTCCTCTAGGTTTGAGGACATACGATACCTTTCTTTGATCCCCTTTCCTAAGGTAAGTTTAACTAAAAATGGACCGTAGATGGTAGTCGTGGGTTGACTTGATTCGAGATCTTAATGCCATGAGCAAACTCTTCTATCGTGTTGTATTTTCAGCGGACTCCGGGTCCATTCACATCGAGCGATTCGAGAAGAACGATTAGGCTATATTCTATCTTTTCTACAATGCCTATAGATGAAGTGCTTCATTTAAAATCAATTCTTCGCTGCAATCGCTTCGATCCCTGTACTCAAAGTGAATTGTCTAAGTGTTTCCTTGTCTCATTGCTTATCTCATAATCTTTCGATTCCGCCCCTAAAGCTAGCTCCTACTCCTCCTCTCCTTTAGGAGCAGGATCCTCCTTGGTCCTTTTTACATAAACTCAGTCGCCCAAGAGTGACTAGCTATCTTTCTTTATACGAAATATCTTGGAAGGCAAAGAAAAGATCTACCTTGGCAACGAACACGTCATTGATCGATATATTCATTGCATGGAATGCCACACTCAATTGTCAGCGATCAAACCCGCCATTAGAAATTTATGGCATGAGCTCTTCGCTTACAAGGGACACAATTTAACATGAGTACTCGTTTACACCTTTTCCTGTGGGGCTTCTATACCTAAACGCAAGGCCCCGTGAGTAGTCGAACAATGAGAGGTTGTCGACTTAAGGGGTCAAAGGGTGCGCTTGCGATAATCCAAAGGCTGCGTAAGACACCCCCTTCAACCCCGCCGCGTGTTAGCTTGCTTGTACTATCGCCGCCTCGCTCGACCTCGCTCGGCTAGCTTCTTATGGCAAGCGCTACCCTAACTTAGGGTAGCGCCACATCTTGCTAACGTCGCCTTGAATTATCTTCTGCAAGCGCTACATCTTATAGAAAGCCCACGTCACCTTCGTCTCCATTGTAGTCGCTTCATATGGCAAGCGCTACTCGCGCTTGCACTACATTGTCTGACGACAACCTTTCCCGACCGCTTCCGCTCCGACCGAGCCGACCGCCGCACCCGACTTCTATATCCCATTATCCATAGATCTCATTCCTTATCTTTCCGGTCTAAGTAGAAGGTTTCTAAGTCAGATGTCTGGTGAACACATTCGTAATGAGTATGGGTCTAGTAGGTGTAATAGTAAGGAAGCGAGGTACTGAGTTTAGCGTCGACAAGGCAAGTAGTGGATCTTTGATATCGAATGATATGGGAGACAGTCAAAGCATCAATCTCCGCATCAAATAAAGAAAAGGACTGACCGACCGCTGCTCAAGAGAGTATGGCCCAAGGCTCGAACTTTGCTAGCTTTGAAACACATGGGCCGAAGGAAAGATGAAGACCAAAACAAAGTCGCGTCAAAGAAAAGAAAAAGATTCCAAAAAAGATTCACTTTAGCTTTCTAGCTCGCTTAGCTTAGTGTAGGTTTGCAAGACTTTCGATAGCTGGCTCGGCCGAACGAAATCACTGATCTAGATAGAAGTGGGTCGTTCACTCCCTCGTTCTTTTGAGAGGTTGCTTATGACGGGCATTAGCTAGGCAATCAAGGCAGGTCGAGAGTCACCCTAGGGTAGCATCATTGGATGGAAAAAATGGATTGAGTCGGCTAATCACTTGATGACCCTATGGAGAGTCTGGAACAGAGGAGTCGCTCCCATAAACGAATGAATGTAATTCTGGGTTCACTATTTTTCATTCTCTTTCTTTAACTACTTTTGTAAGTATCAGACTCTAATGATGTTTTTGAGTATTTGAAAAATCGAACGTGAGTGGCTAAAATCCTTCCTCTAGGGTTGAGGCCATAATGATATGATTGTAAATGCATGAATTCTTCGTTGGTTTGAGTTTTTAGTGTTGTTTTGTCTTACATTCTTTATTATTCTTGTTTTTATGCTTCATCACCATGAAAACAAACTCATTAAGCTTAGGTAAAAGCTTGGAAGAGTAAACCCTAGGCTAGAATACAAGAATGTAGGGAGAATGTTCTTATCTTTACGATAGGATTCGCAGCGCTAGGATAGAAATTATACCTAATTTGCCTTGTTTGCTAGTAAAATGGGATGAGCTAGACACCGACTTAGAATTGTCACATCACCGCTCATAGAAGTAGTTGTGAAGCTAAGTCAGGTTAAATGATTAGAGGTCGAAAGTCCAGCACCAAGGGCACAAGCTCCGTAGACCACATCCACAGGTTAAATTGCTCATTAATTAGGACGTCACATCCCCTCTCAACGATGTAGGTGTGAGACTAGTTTGTCATGTTTAGAGGCTCGAAAGACCATGAACTTCGCATTTTAACTATTTGCGACAACATTTGAAGTTTTCATACTCGAACCATTATGAATTGTAACATTGCATGATTATTAGGCCTTAACTCTAGTTGCTTCTTCTATTGTTTCTCGATTATTTTGTGACCACCACTAGAATTAATTAGAATTTCCCAAAAATTTCTATAATAAACACTTGTGAAGGTTAAATTAGCACTTAACTGAATATTTACTAAATTATTCCAGTCCCCGTGAAACAACATCCGGTTCCGAAAAGCTCAATGACATTTATCATCACAGCGCTTGCGCGCGGTGTTGGGGCACAACACCAGCTGCGAACACTTAGCCAATTCTACAAGATCCAAGAAATGTAGAGAGAAAGACACGATCCACACAATCCTATTACGGGTTGTGTTGACAGCCGAGGACATGCCGGGCCAGATTTTGATATTTCCTTATTAGCTTAGGAATATATTTCTATTGTCTCGTGTAAATACTCTTTATGTTTCGTTAGGAGGAGAATGAAAGAATACATTGAGAAAAAGGTTCATATTTAATTGTTTGTGAATTATTATCAAGTTTGTAAATAATATCGTAAAATATTATAATAACATATCCAATGAAATTTATGATGACATTTTTATTTATTTTGTTAATCAATATTCAAAGGTGTTTTCTTCCAATTATCATTGTAAGTATTTAATTATGTATTTGTGTATGAATACTAATCATAATCTTACAATCATGAGAGGCTAAAACCTCCACAACTAGGATTATGGGAACCATGGTGGATTAATGAATTAGGTTACAATAAAGATTAAAAACCAATGCTAAATGCTTGTATTGTATTCCTTCATCTTTAAACATTTCTCACTAGCAGTACCGTTAGGACTTCCTGAATTCTTTAATTGCTTGAACCTAGAGAAACAGAGAGATTAGGAAGAGAATTACAATAAAGATAAGAGGATACACCAAGGAAGTTACCTCTGAAACACCTAGATGAAAGATAAGAGGCTGCTAGTGCCTATGGGAGAGATGATGAATACTGATACACGAGAAGCCGTCTTTATGAATTATGAGGAAGATGGAGTACCGTGGCACACGAAACTAGTAAATGCTCTAGAAGGAATGGAATCATATAAATTCATACAAAAAAAGTTAGACCTTGACTTGAATAACCTCAATTTTGCCAACAAAGCCATCGTGGAGGTACCACCGCCCGAACTCAAGGCATTACCCTTACCTCAAATATGCATTCTTGGGAGAGAGTTCCTTCCTAGTTGCTAGTGATAAAAAAACAGAGGCTTAAAGACCAATATTTGAGGGGGGAAATGAAAGAATAAAATGTTGATGTAGGTAAAATCCTAAGTATGGGGGTATGCAAAAAGAGCTTAAAAGAGGAATGAGCTTCAATGTGGAGGCAACATTGATTGCTTAATGTAAAACAAATTTACTTGTTGAAAACCTTTGATCAAGACAATAAATAAAGACGTAATACCTAAATATGTAGGAAGGAAACCAAAAGAAAAATTGAAAATTGTAGAAAATTTGGGAAAATGTCCCAGACGACCACGTAACGCAATTCGCAGGTCATACCACGAGTTGTTATATGCCGTTGTTGGTTAGGGGAAATATTGGTGCGTGAAGACAATGAGAGGTATGAAGACCTCTGTTAGGGATACAACGGGCCTCGTCCTCTTTTCAATCGTGGTTAGGACTGTGGGCCGGGTGGCGTGTGAACCACGGGGAGACAGACGACTGCTAGGGAAACAATGAGCCGTCGTCGATGTCGTGGGAAGGAGTTAGATCTTTAGAGGCCTTCAATAGGTATAGAACACGACTTATTGAAAGAAACCAGATTGTGGTGAGGCTTTCAGGTAAGTGGGATAATATTTTGTATTGAGAAAACAACTGGACGGTGCAACGAATCGAAGTTTCATAGGACGGGTCAGTCCTGTGTCTCGTTGGTTAAGTTCTCGAGAGAAGGCATTCCGCAGTCCATACAAATAGATAGGACGGTTGTGGGTGGTTTCCACAACCCGCTGGTGCCTGGCACTGTGGGTTCAATCCGCCAATTTTCGTGGCAAGTTCATTGCTGGTATTTTCAAATTTTTTTGAAATATAAGGCACTAAACTACGCTTGTTTGTATTTTTCTGAGTGTGTTAAGATGGATTAAGTTCATAATGCATGCTCATTCCCATGTAAGAGCTTTAGAGAGGTTTTAGGAAGATTCAAGGTCTTTCTAAAGGTTTCCATCAATTTTTGTGTGGCCTTCAAGGAGAGTAAAATCACCCATCTCTGTGTATGTAGGGGTTTTAGAATGGGTGAAATTCTTTCATAATTTCCATGTGCAAAAATTTCAACTTAAATCATGAATTCTCCTTATTCAAGTTCTATGGGGTTTTACCCAAAGGCATAAAAATGTGATTTCTCTTTATGAGTTTGATTTAGTTGAGTTTTATTTGTTGAATTATGAATGACGGGAAGATTTTTATATTATTTTATTTAAAATCATGTTTCAATCTTTTAAAATCTAAATTGCCCATTTATGAGAGTTCATGAAAGTTATGATTTATAATGAATATTTAATATTTTGATTTTATTGATGATGGAAAAGCATGATTTCAAGTTACCCATGTTTATGAGCATGTCTTTGAAAGAATTGAGTATGTTAAAGTATTGGAAAATTCCCACATGTTGAAGAATAATTTATGATTTATGAAACGAATTATATGATTTATTGATTTATGATATTTGCCGATAGAATGGGCCTTTCTTGGCTAAGCATGTTTTAAAGGAGATTAATGATGATAAATGTTATATTTTAGTCAATGAATTTTAATGCATGATGTTATTGATTTATGTATGAGCTTGTATGCGTATGCTTTGATGTTGTGTCTAGGGCACCGAGCAGCCCGACGTTTAAAGGACTACGCTGTCTCATAACCACGTGCCACCGTGGGTTTCTGATGATATATTGTATTGATAATGATCCCCAAAAATGTGATATCTTAATGCACGACTCTCTCCCCGGCGCCTGCAGGTCGGCTCTGCGCCACTTGAGTGAGATAGTTGGGGTAACAAGGAAAGGCTCTACCATGATGGTGTTTGTTATGATGAGTCCTTCCATTATTTCTCATGATTATGCATAGTTATATTTATGTTATTGGCTCAAGTTATGTTTGATTAAATTTACATACATTATGATAATGAATGATTTATGAACGATTTGAAAGTCTTGAGCCTTATGTTTACTCATCAAGTTTATGATACAAGCATGATGTCCTTCTCCTATGTTTAATTTATGAATTTATTTTACTTTTAAACGTTCGTTTACTTAATTTTGCATACTCGAACATTGCACGTACTAACCGCATACTTTCTATGTTGTATCGTTTCATGATACACGGTAAGGATCTCGTGCTCACTCCTTATCCATAGTTCACCTTAGTTCCCGCTCAACTATTGGTGAGTCCTCATGTTCTAAGGGTCGTTTGACAGACTTCCATGTTATTTATGTTTCAATATTGGTTGGGTTAGTTGGGGGATGTTGTCCCACCAACCCATCTTATGTAGTAGAGGCTTTGATGTGATGGAGAACTCAACTTATGTATGCCCGCATTCTGGCTTACGCTATGTTTACGTTCCGTGATGTTTTTATGCTAAGTATTCCTTTATTAAAATGAGATTAGAGGTTCGTATGTGCCATGGGTCGGCTTGGGGTCTCGGGATCCCTTTGTCCAGTGTGTAAGATTCGGGTGTATGTTCGGATTCAGAAAATCCTGGCACGTGAGCCATAGGTTTGAGTGTCCTGCGGCATCTGAAGGCCGCGTTAAGTAGAGTCTTTTCATGGTGAGAAGCGCCACACTTATGAAGAAGTGGTTACTAGATGTTTAGGAAATGTTTCCTTCTTTCATATTCTATGTCATGCTATGAAAAGTCCCTCCATCCTTCTAATTCGTGCTATTCAAGGACAGCAGAATTATGGCCTCTAAAAGAATGAACGGAAGGAGGAATGGGAATGATGAAGGCTACGGGGGTGGCAATGACCATGGGCATCAAGAAGCTCCCAACTGCTCAGGAGCCCTGTGCACCAAAGCCGCCGCCCACGCTAAGTTTCGAGTAGACATTCGATGTTGGCACAAGCCTAACCGTTTAGGTCAACTGCACAGGCCGTTGCACAGTCCCACGAAATGGAAATGCAAAGCCGACAACTTGAGTTAGAGACTTCTTGGGCGAACCCTCCCGAGTTCATTGATCAAAGGTGGACGAGGATCCACACGAGTTCATTGAAGGGATCTTAGCTGTCACTCGTGTTATGGGGGTGAAAAATAGGGATGTGTCGACTTGGCCTCTATCATCTAAAAGGGGTCACTCATATTTGGTACAAGCAATGGAAGGACAAAGCAGGCAGCGGAGCGGGCCCTATCACCGGGATGAGTTCCAGCATGGCTCTCACGTGTTCTTCCCTCGAGAGATATGGAGTTGAAAGCAGCAGAGTTTGTGGACCTCGCTGTGAAAGATAGTGCTTGAGTATTCTCTTGAGTTCACTATTTGTCGAAGTACGCCCCTAGAGTTAGTGATGGATCGAGGGGCGCGGGTAACCCGACATTAGTTCATGGTGTGGCTGGTTATTTAGACAAGAATTGGAGACTCATGCTCCACTGTGATATGTACTTTCCTCGCATAGTTTTTTTATGCCCAGCAGATGGAGGCGGCTCATGCAAGGGAGAGGGAGGCAAAGAGGGCTCGGGCGGATAGCCGTGGTTTTTGCATTCGTGAGTTCGTGGTGGTTACCGTTCATAGTTTTAGCAAAAATCATTAGTTCTAGCACCATTATCAACTAGTGTTCCATCCTGCACTAGGTGATCATAGGAGAAAGCTTCATGATCGAGGGATCATAGAGGCATCCAAGTAGGAGTATACCCTCCAGCCTCACGGAAGTTCGGTGGGCAGTCATATTGGGGAGTGATAGATCCGGGCACATGCGCCGAAAGCATGCCCATATGCTAGATAGGTGATGATAAGGGTCATGCACAGACCACCAGGACAGCAAAGAGCTCCATCCCATCCACTCCGTAGGGAGCATCGACTAGTGGGGGTGGCGGCCAATGCCAAAACTGATTCTATGCCCTTGCTCGCGCTAGGAGCAGAGACTTCACCAAACGTGGTCACTACTATGTTGCATGTCTTTCATATTGATGATTATGCCTTGCTAGATCTGGGAGCTATCTTGTCTTGTGACTCCTTACTTTGCTAGTAGCCTTGGAGTTAGTCCCGAGACCTTGTTAGAACCGTTTTTAGTTTCGACCTCGCAGATCTGTCACAGCCTAGATGAGTATATAAAGGATTCCCGATCGTGTTACATAAGGTTACTCTCCGCACCTGTAGAGTTAGCTATGACTGACTTTGACATTCTTGTATGAATTGGTTGTTCAAAAATAGTGATCAGATTAATTGTAGGACCCGTGATTTGCGGAATTTCATTTTTCAGTGAGTCGCTTTGTGAGTGGAAGGGTAGTTCGACGATACTAGCAGCTCGCTATTTCCTATCTTAAGGACCGGAAGATAATCTCTAAAGGTTGCATGAAAATTACCTAGTTAGGGTTAAGGATGTGGAGTCCGAGACCCGACTATTCAGTCAATTCTAGTGGTGTGTGAATATTCGGAGGTGTTTCCGATGATTTTCTCTGTGTTCCTTCAGACGAGATTGATTTCGATATTGACGGCTACTGCATACGCAGCCTATCTTTATCCCCTTACAGGATGGCTTCACTCAATCTAAAAGAATTAAAAGAATAGTTGAAGGACTTGCTGAGAAGGGTTTCATTGATTGAGCCGCCCTCAGGGTGCACCACTCCTATTTGTTCAAAAGAAGGACTCGTCTCCCTTCGCATGTGTAATGACTATCGCGCTTGTACAAGGTTACCGTCAAGAACTGGTACCCTTACCTGTGATCGATGACTTGTTTGACCAGCTTTAGGGTGCCAAGTGCTTCTCCAAGATTGATCTCGTAACCGGGTATCACCAACTTCAAAGTTCGGGAGGATGACATCCTAAAGACCTTCGTGGATTCAAAAGATGGTCACTATGAATTTGTTGTTATTTCTTTCAACTAACCACCTGCAAACTTCATGATACAAATGAACAGAGCTTCAAGTGAATATCATGGAGTATTCACATATCGCCCATTACGACATCTTTGATATACTCGGAGCTGAGGAGCATGCCGCTCACTCAAGAGTAGTACTTCACTTTAAGGATCGTCTACTATATGCAAAGTTCAGTAAGTATGAATTTCTTGTTGGACTCAAGTGGCATTTCTTGGGCCATGTTGTATTAAGCGAAGGCATATGGGTAGATTCCCATAAGATCGAGGCGGTAAGAATTCCCTCCTGCACTAGTGAATCCTTCGTAAATTCGGTTTCTTGTGCTAGTGGGCTACTACCGATGATTTGTTGAGGGATTTTCATCAATTGCAGCCCCATTGACTAGGTTGACTCAGAAAAAGGTGAAGTTCCAATGGTCGGATGCTTGTGAGAAAAGCTTCCAAGAATTGAAGACCCGACTCACTTCAGCACAATGTTGACTTTACCCGAGGGTACTGATCACTTTGTAGTGTATTGTGATGCTTCTAGAGTCGGACTGGGATGTGTGTTGATGCAGCATGGGAAGCTAATATCATATTCCTCGAGATAGCCGAAAGTTCATGAAAGGAATTATCCGACCCATGATCTTGAGTTGGCCACGGTGGTGTTTGCATTGAAGATATGGCGGCATTACTTGTACGGGGTCCACATGGATGTATTTATGGATCACAAGAACTTACAATACGTGTTCACACAGAAAGATCTAAATCTAAGGCAAAGGAGGTGGTTGGATCTACTGAAGGACTATGACATGAGTGTCCTTTACCACCCGAGCATGGCTAATGTGGTTGCGGATACACTTAGTAGGCTCTCCATGGAGAGTGTATCCCACGTGGATGAGGAAAAGAAGGTGTTGGTGAAGGATGTCCACTGACTTGCAAGATTGGGAGTTAGATTGATTGACTCGACTAATGGTGGCGTTATTGTGCAGAATGGATCAGAATCGTCCTTAGTGGTCGATGTCAAATCTAAGAAAGATGAGGATCCAACTTTGAGGAAGCTGAAGGAAGCAGTGCGAAGTCAAAAGGTGGAGGTTTTCTCCCAAGGGGGAGATGGTGTTCTATGATATCAGGGTCGACTATGTGTTCAGGACGTTGATAATTTTAGGGTTCGGATATTGCATGAGGCACATGGAACCAGATACTCTATCCATCCAGGATTCACGAAGATGTATCGGGACTTGCGGAAAATCTATTAGTGGGATGGTATGAAGAAGGATATCGCGGAGTTCGCAGCCAAGTGTCCAAATCGTCAGCAGGTGAAAGTCGAACGTCAAAGGTTGGGAGGCGTACTTCAGGATATCAACATCCCCACTTGGAAGTGGGAAGAAATTAACATGGATTTTATTACAGTCCTACCTCATACTCGGCGATACTATGATTCTATTTGGGTGGTGGTAGACAGGTTAACTAAGGATACACACTTTTTACCGATCAAGACCACGGATTCAGCGGATGATTATGCTAATTTGTATATTCAGGAGTTGGTTTGACTTCATGGAGTGCCCTTGTCTATTATTTTAGACTGAGGTACTCAGTTTACCTCGCAGTTATGGTGGTCTTTTCAGAAGGCACTTGGGACTCAGGTTAAGCTCAGTACAGTATTCCACCCGCAAACGGATGGCCAGGCGGAACGAACAATCCAGACACTCGAGGACACGTTGAGGGCATGTGTTATGGATTTTAAAGGTAGTTGGGATGATCATTTGCCCTTAATCGAGTTTGCTTATAGTAACAACTATCACTCTAGTATCCAGATGGAACCATTTGAGGCTCTTTATGGGTGAAGTTGTAGATCTCCCATTGGATGGTTTGAGGTTGGTAAGGCAGCCATGAAAGGGCCAGATTCAGTTCACGAGGCGATGGTGAAGGTGCAATTGATAAGGGACCAGTTTAAAACCTCTCAGAGTCATTAGAAATCATATGCCGATGTGAGGAGGAGAGATTTAGAGTATGAGGTGGACGATTGGGTATTTCTAAAGGTATCTCCCATGAAGGGAGTCATGCAGTTCGGAAAGAAAGGGAAACTCAGTCCCTACTATGTTGGTGCCTACCGGGTTGTGAGAAGAGTTGGTAAGGTGGCATATGAGTTGGACTTTCCATCAGAGTTATCTTTAGTTCATCCCATCTTTCACGTGTCTCTTTTGAAGAAGTGTTTGGGTGATCCGGCCTTAGTAGTCCCGGTGGACCGCGTTGGTGGTAAAGACAGCCTCAGTTATGAAGAGGTACCCATGGAAATATTAGATCATCAAGTTCGTAAGCTAGGGAAGAAGGAAGTAGCCTTAATTAAGGTTTTATGGAGAAACCAGCATGTTGAGGGGAGATACGTGGGAAGCTGAAGTGGATATGATGGCTAAATACCCACATTTATTCTTTACCGGCGCAGTTCTGACTTGAGGTACCCATTTTTCCCTATAGCCCTATCTAGTTTCATGTTCAGCTCATGTGTTTAAGTTTCTTCTATATGTATGAATGTGTATGTGAAGTATGAGATCAGTTAAGATATGTGGTTTTATTCGGAGGTAGTCATTCCATGAAAATTTCAGTTAAAATAGTCAGAAATTGAGTAAGATAATTGTATGCCTCTATTTGCTGGTTGTTTCTAATATTCGAGGATGAATGTTCCCAAGGGGGAGATATTTAATAACCTGGAAGTGCGTAGGAGTGATCTAGAAGTGAAAAATTGAAAATCGCAGAAAATTTGGGAAAATTTTCTCAGGACGGACCACAAAATGAATCGTCGTATCAAACCACGAGTCGTTGTATACTATCATTGGTTAGGGAAATGTTGGTGGCAGTGGATACAATGAGAGGTATGATGACCCGTTGTGGGATACAACGGGCCGTCCTTTTCAGTCGTGGTTAGGATCAGGCTTGGTGGCAGTGTGAACCACCGGAGACAGGACGACTCGTTGTTGGAAACAACAAGCCGTCGTCAGCTGTCGTGGGAAGGAGTTAAAATATTTAGGAGGCCTTCAACGGGTAGTGACCACAACTTGTTGGAAGAAACAACGGGTCGTGGTGAGGCTCTTGGTAAGTGGGATAAGATTTTGTATTGAGAAAACAAAGAACGGTGCAACGGACTGTGGTTTCGTAGGACGGGTCGTCCTGTTCGTCCGTTGGTTAAGTTTCGAGAGAAGGCATTCAACAGTCCAAATGACGAGAGATAGGATGGGCCGTGGGTGGTTTCCACGACCCGTTGGTACCACCCATGGGTTCCATCCGGCCAATTTTTAGGGCTGGTTCATCAAGGGTGCTTTCGACTTTTTCACAATATAATGCCCTAAACTACATTGTTTTGTGTATTTTTATGAGTGTTTTAAGATGAGTTAAGTCCCTAATGCATGCCCATTCCCATGCAAGAGCTTTAGAAAGGTTTTAGGAAGATTCATGGTCTTCCTCTCTAAGGTTTCCATAAATTTCTTTGTGGGCATTCGAGGGAGAGTAAAATCAGTCCATTCCCAGGTATGTAGGGTTTTAGAATGAGTGAAATCCTTTCACACCCATGCTCAAATTTCGAACTTAAATCATGAATTCTCCTATTCAAGTTCTATGGGGTTTTACCCAAAGGCATGAAAATGTGATTTCTCTTTATGGGTTTGATTTAATTGAGTTCTATTTGTTGAATTATGAATGATGGGCAGATTTTATATTATTTTCTTTAAAAGCATGTTTCAATCTTTTTAAATCTAAATTTTCCATGTATGAGAGTTCATGAAAGTTATGATTTATAATGAATATCCAGTATTTTGAGTTTATTGATGATGGAAAAACATGATTTCAAGTTACCAATGTTTATGAGCATGCATTTGAAAGAATTGAGTATGTCAAAGTATTGGGCAATACCCACATGTTGAAGAATGATTTAATTTATGAAACGAATTGTATGATTTATCGATTTATGATGTTAGCCGATGAAAAGGGCCTTTTATTCTTGTCTAATCATTTTTTAAAGGAAATCAATGATGATAAATGTTATAAATGAATTTTATGGTGTTATTGATTTATGTATGAGCCTATATGCATGTTTTTGGGATCCGTGTCTAGCACCGAGCATCCCGGCGTTCAAAAGACTACGCCGGTGTCTTATAACCACGTGTCACTGTGGGTTTTTGATGATATATTGTATTGGTAATGATCCCCTCAAATGTGATATCACGCTTAATGCACGACTCTCGCCTGACAAGCCAGGGTCGGCTCTGCCCACTTGAGTGAGATAGTTGGGGCATCATGAAAGGCTCTACCATGATGGTGTCGGTTATGACGAGTCCTCC